>PVNU02001557.1:0-65588 GCA_003013855.2 Liriodendron chinense | reverse complement strand
CACATCAACATTGGTGGAGAGCACGATGTCAAAAGAGACCTGCCATGTCAACAAGCATGTCATATCTGCTCTCCCCCAATGCCCATACGCCACATTCTAGCCAGTCCCGAGCTCGGGACAAGCTTATGTAGTACCTAATCCGCACTCCACATAGGCAGGTAACTGCAAAATGGGAGGCGCCTGTGGGCCTAGCAAGTATCAATAATCTAACAATAATCCTCCTCTTATCACAGGCATGAGTAATGCTATGGCCGTTGGCTCGAGGAGATAGGTTCTTTACTCTTGATGCATGTTCTATATGATATCCATTCCGTCCATCATTTACCCCAGATAATATCCTAACGTAGACTAAAAAATCAGGACGATCCAGAGCTCAAGTGGGCGAGATGAGATGGAACAGTCGAAATGCAGATGCCACCATTGAAATATTTCTTTTTCTTTTATTTTTTTAACACACGCACCTCCCACACACCCCACACACAGCCCTGCATGAGCACCTTAGTATTATTTCACCCCCTATGGAAACTCGAACCCCAAATTTCATGTTGAAACTCCTAATGTTGTAGTGGCCTGTTTGAGTTCTACATCAACCTCATTTTGGGATGATACCCTAACATAAGCTGACACAACAGGCAAAATGTCACCTTCACATCATGGGAGGTTTCATAGATCATTTTTGTTGCATGTGCTCCTCATGAAATGCCACCTTCACATCATGGTAGGTTTCATAGATCATTTTTGTTGCATGTGCTCCTCATGAAATATCACCTTCACATCATGGTAGGTTTCGTGCATCCTTTTGTTGCATGTGCTCCTCGCAATGAATAGATTTAGGTCCACTTAAATATAGAAAGAATGGAGTACATGTGTCACAAGTAGAAGACAATTGGCCCCAATAAAATAGCCCCAACAGTACTCAAATATGCTCACATCCTACCTCGGTTCGGAGCCTTTACCTCGTTGGAAGACTCTGTGGAGTTTCAACAAGAGGTCTAGGTATCGGAACCCATCAGGGTGAAACTCCCGCTGCTAACCGCATTAGTGGGTGCGACGTATGACCGGTCCTACCAGTGGGATCCACTAGATAACTTTCGACCTATCATGTTTGTGACATCCACCCTATCTAACAGGTTGGCCCTGGAACAAATATTATAGACCACTGTAGACAAGGACTTGAACCCAAAAGAAATTAAAGAAACGACATCATGAGCCTAAGTGGCTCCTGAAGGATTAGTTAGGGTCGAACCATGACCCAATTGCTGCAACCCTCGAGCTATTGAATCTTTTTCTTTTCTTTTCTTTTTTTTAATTTTAAGAATCTCCAAGGTTGGAAAATCTACCATTGAATATTCTTGATCTTTCCTCCGTTGAATTCAATGTGGATCCTTATTGCATTTCTTCGTGAGTCATATATTTGCATGCCAACAAAAAGATTAATAAGAGTTTACCAATTGAAGATGTTCTTTGAGTGTGATCCATTCATGATGGTCCATCAGATCAATGGCTTGGTTAAACAACAAGATCCCACATGAATAAATTCCATGCACAACAGAGTTCTCTATGCTCATAAATAGCCCTCATTAAGATGATTGTATAAAGTTGTATTCTAATATTCTATAATTGTAAATAAAAACAATAAAAGAAAAAGATTACTAGGTAGTAATAGACGAGCTTTACTAAGTGCTTTAATGGCACCTCTGCTTTAATGCCATAGACCAAGAATCATGCTGATCCACCCATCAAGTGGGCCACAGTTAGTGTACGGCTTTGAAATTTTTGGCTGAAGTTTTCAAACCCATCCATCCGTTTCCAATATTGGAGAACACATACTGAGTAGGCTAGATTTAAAGGTTGTATGTACAAGGTCAGACCAACCTAATGGTTGGATTGAATCTTGCACCTATGTGCCATGATGGCACGTGTGTGGTGTATACATAAGCTTATCGCAGACGCGTTTTCCATAAACAATCTACAATCCTGCCAACAGATCAAAATTTTCAGATTGCTGTGGGCAAAAAACAAAAATGGGCCCTATGGTTCGGTTATGGGTCACACCCAAAAGACACTAGAAAAGAAATCTGAGGTGACGTTTGTGCACTGATGAAGACGAATGAAGCTAGGCAAATCCATCTACAGTTCAACTTTAAACCCTAACCCTAAGCCATCCACATAAATGGAGCATTAACGGAGCAGCACAATTTGGTAGAAGATAGAGGTGTGACATGGAAAGCTTTCAAGCATTAATAAGGCGTTTCATCCCATCATAGCTTGTTTGGTGTGCTTTAGTAGACCTGGGTCATGGTCTCATGGACCTGCCCAGGATGAAATTGATTGAAGCTGGACTTGGACGTGTACAAGATCTGACATGGTCATGAATGTACATGCATGGATTCATGTATGGAAGAACGTTCATTGATATCCACGCCCATGCTGACAGGTGCACACACAAAAAATACTTTCAATCCAACACTATAGAGAGAGAGAGAGAGAGAGAGAGAGAGAGAATTACTATACAGTTCGAGCTTTGGGGCACCCAATATGTTGTGTGAGTGCTATCCAACCAATCGCTTAGATCCCAAAATACAGCCTGATCGATAACTTGGGTGGACCACACAAAATGGAACAATGACAGGCATTGCACACCATAGATACTTCTATATGAGTGCAGAGTCTAACATGTTGTGATTATATATCATCCAACCCAGTCATCATGCGCACAGCTCCAGGATGAGGGGACACGCCCAGGCTCAATCCATTCCAAAAGCTAAGTGGGCCACAAGAAGTGAATACATGAGTTTTAGGTGTGATTGTTCATTGCTCCCTGTGATAGAACTTATATGCAATATCTAGAGAGTAGCAAAAGTTGGTTGAAATAAAAATGTTAGGAAAAGCTTATTTCATTAATAAAGACATTGCATCCTGTTGGAAGAGCCTTCAAACTTGCACTGACAAGGTCCTTGGACTGTCATGATCGGTCATGACCGATCGGACAGTGGGGGCCGACCGGTCGGCCAGTGTTGAGGCTGGCGTGACGAATCGAGAAGTTTCCCCTCTAGATTGTTTTTTATTAGTTCTACCAGTCGGCCGTGTACACAATTTCTTACACAGTTACGCAAATCTACATAAGATGTTTCTATTTTCGGGTTGTTTGCTCTATATTCGGCATGTATCCAGACTTAGATAGTATCCTAAAGTGTCCAAGGTTTTTTAAGTGTATTAGGAAGAGGGGGGAGTGTTTTGAGAGAGAGAGAGAGAGAGAGAGAGAGCTTGGGTTTTTTCTGATTTTTTCTTGCTTATGGGCTGCCAATCTCTATAATCTTTTGAATCATAATGGATCATTTCGTGTCGTGGTCTTTTTATCAGTTAAAGGGTTTTTCCACATAAAATTGAATTCTCTTATGGTTGAATGCTTGTGTGATTGGTTGCATTGTATTGCTCGTTAGATTCGAATATTCTGTTATTGTTGTTCGGCTTTCACTTTCATTGTCGGCGTCCTATTCCCAACACATCCAACGTTACTGAATCAGTACATTTAAATATTTATGGTATGTTATCGCAGTCCTACCCTAAACCCTTATCCCTAAACCTTAAACCATAATCTACATAAATACAATTGACATCAGGCTGCAAAATTTGGTAGAACAAGATCTGCATGATAGGGGGAGTAATTCAGGGTGACTTATGGTATCAAATCTAACCCGGTACTGCGAATCCAAGTCGATCTATCGGATTCAGTACTACTTGGACTCATTGGATTCTTAAAACCATGGCTTAGATACCAAAATATAGCCTGATTTATAACTAAGGTAGGCCACACTGAAGGAAATAATGGGTGACATTGGAAAGGCTAGCGAGCACCATAGAAAGTTCTAGATGGAATGCGGGGTCTGGGTATATACCCTCCAACCCATTCATCAGGTGCTCTCATCGAGATGAAGGGACACGTCGAAACTCAAGACATATTGAAACATAGGTGGTCTGTGGTTGAGTACATGATTTAGGTGGTCAGTGTCATCATGTAACCATGACACATGTACACTTTTCTAAGTGTGTATTGACCATCATAGTCCACCAGACATGGCACACCTTTGGGTCCTCTTCTAAGAAGACATAGGGTCCATAAAATTCTTAAGTTGTAAAGGAATTATAGGTAATCAAATTGGAGGGGATGCATACATTTACATGTAAAGGCTTTTCAAGTGTAAATACATTATGGCTTTTAGTTGTAATCTGAAACTTAGCAAAAAGTCATGTTTCAGATTACAAAGCCTCTGCAACTAAGAAGATAATAGAATAAAACACAATACTTAATATATACTCTTGATATGTGGGGCACCCATAATGTGTACAATACATCCAATGTGTGGATCATGTGCTTCCTTGATGTTTTTCCCTTGATGCATTTGGTCCTATTATGATGGGTGGAGGACATCTAATTTATCCAGTTCATGTATGTTTTGATACTCTCCTAAGGCCCCAAAGGGATCAAGTCACTTTTATGTGATTTGTCAATTTTGGTATGACTTACTGCTCAAGTTTTATGTGGTGTGAATGCCTACTTTATATATTATAAGCACTTTATAAGTTAGCCCAACACATAAATTATCTACTTGTAAATAAATTATCACTTAAAAGTTAAATAGAATAGCATGTAAAGAGTTAACACCTGAAACTTTGCTCAGATATAAGGGGTTTACAACTTAAAACTTTACAGGCATCCAAACAGCCCCTTAGGGGCATGACTTGTATAGGCACGCAGGTTATGCCTACCATTGACATGGGAGGAACAACTTACGAGCTTAAAACCACATCATACATCAAGTGTGCTGGCCTAATCCAAAAATCAAATCAACTCAAAACTTAGGGGGTTCAAAGGCACATGGAATGATATAAAATCATGCCTAAAACCTCTAAATTCAAGTGGTGGCACCTACCAATTTTTGGAATGGAGTAATTTTTTAGGGTGTCCCTTCACTCGAGTGGATCACATCAAATGAATAGATTGGATGACATATACATACCATAATGGCCGCCCACACAACTAAGGTAGGCATCACCATCACAGTTGTGGATCTCATTCAAATACCATGTGGGCCAGCTTCCCATGTACCAATGGTGAGTAGCTTGGTCCTAGTGAAAATAACTTTGACTGAAATGAGCATAGCTGGTTAGCTTGCTAAATGTGAAATTGTCATTGCAAATCTCATTATTTCTACACCAATAGCTTTATGATGCATGACAAATGGGCCCTAGATCATGACAACTCTTTGTAATTGAATGTCACTTCTTTATCTAGTGGAGTTTCCAATGCAACCTTAAATAATAGCCAACACACATCATAGGCTTCTGAAAATGAAGAATCAGAAACATGTGTCGGGTTTTGATAGAAGGCCAGCCGGCATGATAGCTCCCATGGTATCCTAGTTCTCATCCATCTAGGGCATGTTTCATTTTCTAATTTCCCACGTGTATACTGCAAAGTAATGCATCGGGTTTTGATATAAGGCCACCCGGCATGGGGCGCGACTTGGGTGAGACCCCGGAACCAGCTATGTGGGTGGGACCCTGAACCTATGGCCCACCTGGATGTATTCTTTGAAGATCCATGCCGTCCATCTGTTTTTTCGTATTATTTTAGGATTCAGTCCCAAAAATGACATAGATATAAATTTCAGGTGGACCACACCCCAAGAAACAATTATCATTCAACCATGACCATTAAAAACTTCCTGGAGTCCACCGTAATGTTTATTGACCATCCAATCTATTGATAAGGTCACGTAGACAGGGATGAAAGGAAAAAACAAATATCAGGTTGATAGAAAATTTTTGTGGCTCACAAAAGGTTTTTAATGGTCATTAACCAGTATTTCTTATGTTGTAGTCCATCCAAAATTTTAATCTTCTTCATTTTTGGTACCATATTACAAAATAATCTGAAAAATCAGATTAAAGGCATGGATCTACAAAGAATACATCCAGGTGGGCCCTAGATTCAGGGTCCCACCCACATAGCTGGTTCCGGGGTCTCACCCAAGTCACGCCCCCGGCATAATAGCTCCCATGGTATCCTAGGTCCCATCCATTTATGGCATGTTTCATTTTCTAATTTCCCACGTAATGCAAGGTAAATGAGCCATTGTTATCATTGCAAAGTATTTGTTTAAATAAGAATTACGGCTGGTAAAACAAGAGTCAAATGCAACTGTAAAGTAAATAAGGAATTTGTGATTACAAGTCCCTATGCATGGCTCAGTGGTAGACTGTGAGTTTCAACACCAAGATTATGCGTTCCAGTGTCCATTGTAGTGTGTATAGGTGTGAGTGTATGTACGTAAAGAATAATAATAATAATAATAAATAATAATAATTACCATGAATTCTGAGTGAAATAAATAATGATAGTAAACTCATCGTTGCACTACACAATTACTAGAGTTGGCAATCAGTACCCATTTCCAACAATTTACCATTGTAATTACAAAACCAACCAACCCCTTAATGGGACATGTGTTAAATATTTAAGTCATTCATCAGATAGGTTACACTAATATAATGTTAGTCTACTTAATTAGATAGGTCAAACTTATATGAGAAAATGGTAAGGCTGTAAATGGGTCAGCGGACCTGATGGGGTACCTAGACCCAACCCATTTAGACCTGACCGAAACAGTTTGTTAAATGGTACCGGTCTAGGTCTAAGAAGAGACGCAGTTGCTAAATGGTCTGGATCTGGTTTTCTTTATATTAGGCCCGACCCAACCCGACCCGACCCGACCCGAATTCATTTAGTAAATGGGCGGGTTTGGTCTATGTTGCAACGGACTCATCTAGGCCCAGACCCATCCAAACTCTCTTTTTAACCTAACAAAAATGCTTGTATACCAAATTCAGACCTAGGTCCATTAGACCCGACCCATTTATAAATAAGCCTGGGTGGATCTCCCTCTGCTAGACCCAGACCCATTTATATTTATAAATGGGCCTAATGGGGTTGACTCAAACCTGACCCAAACTCACCTATTTAGTAAAAGGGTCTGGATCTAAAATTTGGACCCAGACCCATTTAGTAAATGGGCGCCCCAGACAATTTACAGCCATAAAAAAAATGGGCAATTAGGAAAAATAAAAAGTCTGATTGGTCTAAATTCAATATACTCATGTTGCTCATTTGATGGATGCGTCATGTTAATGGTGCACACTAATTAATGAATGGTCCGGATCTCCAATATGTGTCCCATCTGATGGCCTGCATACAATCAAAACCCTTTAAATCTTTGACGATGTGGGAGTTTTTGCCTACCAAGTGGGACAAGTAATTAGAATAACCAGTCAATGGAGTCATAACTTCTAAGGTCCCAATGCTACCTAGCTTCCATTGTAGGTACAGAATGAATGAGAATTAATTCCAACTGTAACTGTCGATAGAGTGGCCCTTGTGTGGATCACTAACGTTTAAAAAATCCACACTATTGGATGCTTCTCTCATATGCTTCCATCGTACAATCAATCATCGTGTGGAAAATTGGTAAAAGTCACCAATAGGATTCTTTGATGGTCTGATTGGCACTGAATGTGGGGCCTATTAAATGGATGGTCTAGGTCAGCAATTTCGTCACAGTTATCTGTTAAAGAGAATAACTGTTGATGGTATAAAACAACACCTTTTTCCTTGTCTATGTAGAGATGAGAGGGATTTTAATTCTGTAGAGATTCAAATTACTTAATTATGTGAGCCCCAAAATGATCACATGATCCAAACCGTCTAATGGTGGGCCATCCATGACATTTGATCTAGACCATCTAAATAATGGTTTAAAATTATCCAAGTGCCATGGATAAATTTTTCATATTTATAGACAAAATGAGAATTTTTTCTATCTCGGTAAAATTAAAAAATAAATAATGATAGTAAACTCATCGTTGCACTACACAATTACTAGAGTTGGCAATCAGTACCCATTTCCAACAATTTACCATTGTCATTACAAAACCAACCAACCCCTTAATGGGACATGTGTTAAATATTTAAGTCATTCATCAGATAGGTTACACTAATATAATGTAAGTCTACTTAATTAGATAGGTCAAACTTATATGAGAAAATGGTAAGGCTGTAAATGGGTCAGCGGACCTGATGGATCTGACCGAAACAGTTTGTTAAATGGTACCGGTCTAGGTCTAAGAAGAGACGCAGTTGCTAAATGGTCTGGATCTGGTTTTCTTTATATTAGGCCCGACCCAACCCGACCCGACCCGAATTCATTTAGTAAATGGGCGGGTTTGGTCTATGTTGCAAGGGACTCATCTAGGCCCAGACCCATCCAAACTCTCTTTTTAACCTAGCAAAAATGCTTGTATACCAAATTCAGACCTAGGTCCATTAGACCCGACCCATTTATAAATAAGCCTGGGTGGATCTCCCTCTGCTAGACCCAGACCCATTTATATTTATAAATGGGCCTAATGGGGTTGACTCAAACCTGATCCAAACTCACCTATTTAGTAAAAGGGTCTGGATCTAAAATTTGGACCCAGACCCATTTAGTAAATGGGCGCCGCAGACAATTTACAGCCATAAAAAAAATGGGCAATTAGGAAAAATAAAAAGTCTGATTGGTCTAAATTCAATATACTCATGTTGCTCATTTAATGGATGCATCATGTTGATGGTGCACACTAATTAATGAATGGTCCGGATCTCCAATATGTGTCCCATATGATGGCCTGCATACAATCAAAACCCTTTAAATCTTTGACGATGTGGGAGTTTTTGCCTACCAAGTGGGACAAGTAATTAGAATAACCAGTCAATGGAGTCATAACTTCTAAGGTCCCAATGCTACCTAGCTTCCATTGTAGGTACAGAATGAATGAGAATTAATTCCAACTGTAACTGTCGATAGAGTGGCCCTTGTGTGGATCACTAACGTTTAAAAAATCCACACTATTGGATGCTTCTCTCATATGCTTCCATCGTGCAATCAATCATCGTGTGGAAAATTGGTAAAAGTCACCAATAGGATTCTTTGATGGTCTGATTGGCACTGAATGTGGGGCCTATTAAATGGATGGTCTAGGTCAGCAATTTCGTCACAGTTATCTGTTAAAGAGAATAACTGTTGATGGTATAAAACAACACTTTTTTCCTTGTCTATGTAGAGATGAGAGGGATTTTAATTCTGTAGAGATTCAAATTACTTAATTATGTGAGCCCCAAAATGATCACATGATCCAAACCGTCTAATGGTGGGCCATCCATGACATTTGATCTAGACCATCTAAACAATGGTTTAAAATTATCCAAGTGCCATGGATAAATTTTTCATATTTATAGACAAAATGAGAATTTTTTCTATCTCGGTAAAATTAAAAAATAAATAATGATAGTAAACTCATCGTTGCACTACACAATTACTAGAGTTGGCAATCAGTACCCATTTCCAACAATTTACCATTGTCATTACAAAACCAACCAACCCCTTAATGGGACATGTGTTAAATATGTAAGTCATTCATCAGATAGGTTACACTAATATAATGTAAGTCTACTTAATTAGATAGGTCAAACTTATATGAGAAAATGGTAAGGCTGTAAATGGGTCAGCGGACCTGATGGGGTACCTAGACCCAACCCATTTAGACCTGACCGAAACAGTTTGTTAAATGGTACCGGTCTAGGTCTAAGAAGAGACGCAGTTGCTAAATGGTCTGGATCTGGTTTTCTTTATATTAGGCCCGACCCAACCCGACCCGACCCGAATTCATTTAGTAAATGGGCGGGTTTGGTCTATGTTGCAAGGGACTCATCTAGGCCCAGACCCATCCAAACTCTCTTTTTAACCTAGCAAAAATGCTTGTATACCAAATTCAGACCTAGGTCCATTAGACCCGACCCATTTATAAATAAGCCTGGGTGGATCTCCCTCTGCTAGACCCAGACCCATTTATATTTATAAATGGGCCTAATGGGGTTGACTCAAACCTGATCCAAACTCACCTATTTAGTAAAAGGGTCTGGATCTAAAATTTGGACCCAGACCCATTTAGTAAATGGGCGCCGCAGACAATTTACAGCCATAAAAAAAATGGGCAATTAGGAAAAATAAAAAGTCTGATTGGTCTAAATTCAATATACTCATGTTGCTCATTTAATGGATGCATCATGTTGATGGTGCACACTAATTAATGAATGGTCCGGATCTCCAATATGTGTCCCATATGATGGCCTGCATACAATCAAAACCCTTTAAATCTTTGACGATGTGGGAGTTTTTGCCTACCAAGTGGGACAAGTAATTAGAATAACCAGTCAATGGAGTCATAACTTCTAAGGTCCCAATGCTACCTAGCTTCCATTGTAGGTACAGAATGAATGAGAATTAATTCCAACTGTAACTGTCGATAGAGTGGCCCTTGTGTGGATCACTAACGTTTAAAAAATCCACACTATTGGATGCTTCTCTCATATGCTTCCATCGTGCAATCAATCATCGTGTGGAAAATTGGTAAAAGTCACCAATAGGATTCTTTGATGGTCTGATTGGCACTGAATGTGGGGCCTATTAAATGGATGGTCTAGGTCAGCAATTTCGTCACAGTTATCTGTTAAAGAGAATAACTGTTGATGGTATAAAACAACACTTTTTTCCTTGTCTATGTAGAGATGAGAGGGATTTTAATTCTGTAGAGATTCAAATTACTTAATTATGTGAGCCCTAAAATGACCACATGATCCAAACCGTCTAATGGTGGGCCATCCATGACATTTGATCTAGACCATCTAAATAATGGTTTAAAATTATCCAAGTGCCATGGATAAATTTTTCATATTTATAGACAAAATGAGAATTTTTTCTATCTCGGTAAAATTAAAAAATAAAAATATCATTTTATTTTATCAACAATCAAATTATATATATATATATATATATATATATATATATATATATATATATATATATATATATATATATATATATATATATCATGGGAACTTCCCCTGAGGTCGAGCTGTTTGGCCCCATTGTGATGTGTGATGGGCATCCAAACCATCAGTCATATGCACCATTCTGTGGTGGGCGATGACCTAAAACTCAGGCCAATCCATGACTTGGGTGTGCCGCACCATAGACAAGTGGATATCCACCTATCGAAACCTTTACCATTGTTTATAGGATCGACTGAGATAAGGTTGAGAAATCCAGCCCATCCACCCCACTTCAAAAAGAGGTCATACTAAGTTTCAACGTATATCCAAAACTCACATGGGCCCCAACAAGTGCTTTTAGATGTAGTAGGCATGATTTTACACTGTTTCAATTGGTATGGCCCACTTGAGTTCTGGATGTACAACTGATTTTTGGGATATCCCAAAACCAATAGGGGACCACCAAATGTGGATGTCTGATGCACATCACAGTGGGGCCACACAGTTTTTCCATATATATTAAAAGGAGGAGCTATTTAACATATAGTAAAAGAAAAAACTTTTAATTCATTAATTGAAGGCTTGGATGTGACTTGTCTAGAAACTAGAAAAGTTGTCCAGACTTAAATACATGCTCTAATAATGGTATTGAGACGCAATGGCTCGGACCGATTTATTAGACTTGTGTTCATCCAAGACTCAGCCGAGTCGGGGGTGATTCGGCTAAACTGGGGCTGATCCAGCCTAGCCAGGCCAATTCACCGGTTGGACCGGAGCTTGTCTTTGCTTGACCAGGCAAGTAGGACTGGAAGACTAAGACAAAAGTTTAAAGGCATGAACGGGAGGATTTGGTCCGTTCATCCAGTTGGACCACCATAAATATGCCCTTGCCTCAAAATTCGGGCTGATCGATTGACGCATCAGGTGGACCACCATAAATATGCTCTTGGCCCAAAATTCAGGCTGGATCACAAGATGTGGGGCCCACCTTGATGTGGGCCACTTATGGGCAAATTATCCTATTGCTTTTGCCCAGGGCATGTTTACAGTGGTCCCACTTGATGAGAGGTCAGCCTCAGCATTTCTGGAAACACACACCATAACGTGATTTGGAACAGTAATATGTACTCCCGTTTTCAGTTTTGATAAGTGGACCCCAGCCATTCAACGATCGCGATCATTGGTTTTCTAGGGCCCACCTTGGATGGTATATGCCCCAAAAATATCGTCAATATCACAATCCTAGCTTATCAATTTATGTCCTACAATTACACAGTTAGGTAAAGAACAACAACGGTCCACATCAACTTAAAATAAATACATTGTGACAAAATAGACCAATGATCTGAATCAATAAATTGTGGGACCTATTTGGGTTGATCAAAGATGCTAGAATTCCTCCATTTGGAGTCGAGCTTTCTATCAGAATTTCTAGCAATCTGTTTGGAGCCCAAACATATATGTTGTAGCATTTTCTATTCAAATCAGACATTCCATTCATTATTAAACTACCTGATTAGACCATAATCTGGGAGATTTTTGGGGCCATTCTACATCCACGGCGCACCACAACAGAACAATGGGCCCCACTTGTCAAAAGATCAACGGCATGTAAACAACTTATCTCAAATGTATTCCTATTCTCATTTCTGGTTAGATCATGTTTTTAAATCCATCCCAAATCAAAATCTGAAATGGGCTTGGGCCATAGTGCACCTATTGAAATGTCGTCCAACGGGGCTCAGGACTGACCCATTTATTTTTCTCAAGTAAACATGGGCTGTAGCCCAATGGACCATCCCAGTCAAGTGGCAGCCCATTAACATGGTGTGGACAATCTAGATGAGAACCATGGTCATGTGAACATAAGACTGTTCCTAGGCCTAGGAAAAGCAAAATTTTGAATGGGCCCACATTGAATCGTTTGTAATCTGGGCCTTAGACACATTAACGCTCGGTCAGTTAAGATTGCTGCATCAAGATGACAGTGATGGTACAATCTTTAGTCTTTCACCTATCGAGGATATGGATCCTTGGTGTATTTCGTTGCCGGGCCGCCCTTGGGCAAGGAGAGCAAGACTTCAGATTTAATACCATCCAAATTGTGGTGCAGATTTTGGATGGAGCATTGCCCATAAACAACACCAATCAAGTAATCTCAGGGTAGGGCTGTTAATGGGCCGGGTTCACCCATCAGGCTTTTGGACCAGTCCAGCCTCGGTTTGGGCTTGGCATGGAGTATCAGGCCCGGGGTTGGGCTCCGGCTTAAAATTCAAGCCTGTTTTTAATCGGGCTAGGTTTGGACCGCATTTGGGCTGAGGCTCAAGGTTGGAGGATGAGATCCAAGGTTGAGTTATAGACCCGGCAATGAATGGGGCTGGACTTGGACATGGTTTGGCCCGGTCCGGCCCATTTGCTACCTTAGTTTTCCCTTTTCCAAAGGGCTTTCCTCCTATAAACTACTAATACGCTTCAAAGAAATTGTAAACGGTCCAACTTCTACAGCACTGGTCAAGATTATTAGGTGATCATTTCGAACATTTAGTACCTTTTTTTTTTTTTTGGGTACCGTTCACTACAATATACAGGTTCACCAATGGTCGATCTGTTAGGATTCGTGCTTCCAGTGAAGTTTTTTGCTTATAGGCAATTGACAGTGGGTCCCACTGTTTGACCGGTTCAGATTGAGGTACATGACACGTGTAGAGCATGGGAGACCCAACAACAAATGGAAGCCCACGTGAATAATCGGAGTGTCCCCACCTTTAACGGACTTTATTCACGCTCATCTCATGTGTATGTGGACCACCGAATATTCCCATTTTCTGTGCTAAAGAACAAAACGTACGACAGCTGCCAACTCACATAACACCCACCGGGCGCGGCTTCGCTGGATCTAGGGCTGTAAATGGGTCAGGGGACCAATTGGGGTACCCGGACCATCGGCTCCCTGACACAACCTATTTAGACCCGACCCAGACCTGACCCATTTGTTAAATGGTACAGGTCTAGGTCCAAGAATAGACCCAGTTGTTAAACACGTCTGGGTCTGGCTTCCTTTATATTAGGCCCGACTTGACCCGTCCCAAACCCATTTAGTAAGTGGGTGGATTTGGTCTATGTTTCAAGGGACCTGTCCAGCCCAGACCTGATTTTAAGCCGGGTAAAATGCTTTCATACTTAATCCAGACCTGAACCCATTAGACCTGACCTATTTATAAATGGGTCTGGGTGGATCTCCCTCTTCCAGACTCAGACCCATTTATAAATGGGTCTGATGGGTTGACTCGGACCATACCCGTAGGTCTGGTTTTGGCTAAACTCGCCCGAACCCGATCATTTACAGCCCCCTGTGTGATGTGTATTACATCCACGCCATCCATTCATTTTGAAAACTCATTTTAGAGCATAATTTAAAAAATGAAGTAGATCCAAATCTCAGGAGGACCATAATTCAGTAAACAATGGTACTCAACCATTAAAAGTTTCTCATGGGTCACAAAAGTTTTGGGTCAATCTGATATTTGTTTGTTATCTTCATCCAAGTATTTGTGACCTTTTCAACAGATTGGATGGAAAATAAACATTCCAGTGGCCCTCATGAAGATTTTGATGGTGTGGATTCAATCACTACTATTTCATGTGGTACTGTCCACCTAAGATTTTTATCTGCTTCATTTTTTGGATAATGCCCTGAAATGAGCTTTCAAAATGCATGGACAGTATAGATGTGAGGTACATACATCACAGTGGCCCCAGAGTTGGGGATCCACCGACCTCAGTGGATCCGGGGATCCACCCAAACTGCGCCCACACCGACCACATGAGGACAGCTAATCCGGGTGGCCCAGTATTCAAGAGCCAAAAAGTAACCACACGTGCTAATGTTGCACATGTGTGAGGAATCCAGGACGTTCATAGGTGGACCCAATAGGGTTCGTGTCCTGTTTGAAAGTTAGGCTGACCTACTCATCATGTGGGCAATACATGGATGTCCCACTCAACAGGTAAGCAACACAAGCATGTGAAAACGCAGATGATGAGAAATCATTCGTGTCCTTTCACCATACGTGTGTGACCCACATGATAAATGGTATGCGTGTGTGACCCACGAGAAGGATTTCTGGGCCAAGTAACATTTACATATCAACAACTCCTATAAATTGTCAGAGATGCCTTAAATCTGGATTGTTGGGGAGTCATTGGTCCACCGGGCTTATCTCGGTTGATCAAAACTAGCCCAGATATGTTGTTTGTTGCTGGACATATTTGACCGAGGCTGATCAACCACTTACTAAAAGCGATTTTATACATTTTGTTTCCTATTTCAGTTTATTAGTATATATGTGATTGTAATTAGGGTTTAAGACTTGAGTTATAAATGTGTGAGAGGGTTTTAGAAGAAAAAACTGTTAGGGTTTTTCTCTCCAATTGATTTGTACACCATTTCTTTTACTTTCATTATTCATCGTGATTCACTTTGCTAGGGCTCTCAATAGAGCGGGTCAGATCTGAGATCTGATTCGCTCCGAATCTGTATAATGCAGATTTGGATCTTAAAATAGGTCCGATTACTTAAATGGACAGGATTTGGATTCACAGGAACATATCCGAGTTCCATCCAAATCCAATTAAGATCCAACTCATTGTGACCTTATTGCATATATTTATTTATGCTGGCCATCTGTTTTACATATTGTTTTAAGCCACGTCTCAAAATTGAAACATGCCACTCTTAGGTTGACCATACCACAGTAAATAGCGGGATTTGCATCATTTTTCTACTGAATTAAATATATTATGTTATATATTTTTTTAGATGTGTAATGGGGGTGGATTTGGACCTAGATCTGACCGAAATCCAATGGTTATATGGATTTTGGATCAGAAATGGATCTAACAATTTATAAATGGAATGGATATGGATATCACCTTTTGGATCCAAGCCGGATCCAGTTCCGATCCAAATCCGACCTATTGAGAGCCCTACACTTTGTGCCGTGATTTTTCTCCCACAAAGATTTTTTTTTATGTAAGATTCATTTGTCTCCAGTGGTTTGATTTGCTAGAGATTTTTTTATGTAAGATTCATTTGTCTTCGGTCGTTGGATTTGCTTGAGATTTTTTTATGTAAGATTCATTTGTCTTCAGTGGTTGGATTTGCTTGATGTGATTATGATTACTTTATTTGAGTGGTTGGATTTGCTTGATGTGACTGTGATTATTTTACTTGATTAACGTAACATCTTCGATCCAACAATATTAACATCCATGTGTATGGAACCTAAGTTCCTAATCCCCTCAGCCTAGCTGGCCCTGGCCCGGACCCTAAGTTACCTGAACCATGGCTGGCTGTTGCTCCTCCCACAGCCAAGGGTCAGAAACGAGTTAAATGATCAATGGTTTAAATACTCCGTCTTTTTTTCTTTTCTTTTTTTGAGTCGTCCATCCACAATGAGCCCCATCATATAAACGACTTCAATTATTGGAACTTCAGTTACGAGGGTCCAGGTATTTTTATTAGAGCCTATGCTTGAGCAATCCAAACCATTGGCCTGTTGGGTCCATCATCAATGGAATAGAGTTGAACTATTAGATGAATATGGGCACACTTTTTATTAGAGCCTGTGGTGAAGCAATCCAAAACCATTGGTCTATTGGGTCCATCATGGGTGGACTAGACCATGCTTATCCTAGTTTACGAACTGTCAGCCGAATTAGGTCGAGCCCAACCCAACCGGGTCTAGCCAGGTCATGCCAGGCTGGGCTTAGTGGTTTCAAGTGGGTCATATAGAGTGATCAGGTAATGATTCACGCTCCATTGGCTGGGACCCAACACAACCCATTCCTAATGGTGGTATGATCTCAGCCTTCTTCATTTTGCATGGTTGAATCATAACTATATTGTAAGATGTCAGCTCTCTCTCTCTCTCTCTCTCTCTCTCTCTCTCTCTCTCTCTCTCTCTATATATATATATATATATATATATATATATAGAGAGAGAGAGAGAGAGAGAGAGAGAGCTACTACATGGAATTTTTATCAACAAGGAATTATTTGAGTGGTTGGGATTAAAAGGATCCAATGTTTACAGTTCAAAGCCAGAGAAAACAAACAAAAGGAGACACACGGCATAGGCACACCCACAATTTACAACAAGCTCTAGGGGAAACGTGCAATACATACAAGGGAAAAAAGAGAGAAGAAAAGAGGTAGACTCCATCATCATCTTAGATATTCATGGCCCACTATCAGATTTGCTAAAGGGAGGATTAGCACTTGGTTTTAAATGGAATGGCCCTGATCACGATCTGGTGGTAAACGGCTGCGAGTGCTGCTCCGATGAAGGGTCCCACCCAGAAAATCCACTGCAAAAGAAGAAAAAATCTTAGAAATCTGTTCCACTGAACATTCTGAACATGTGAGGTCCACCTTTCACTGACTGCAACAGTTCATGTGGTGGGCGGCCTCCATGAATGGAAGGCAGTGAAAAAAAAAAAGAAAAAAAAAACAGGAACACATCAGAACAATGGTGTTTGTTCAATGCAGGTGTGGTCCATTTACTCTCCACAGAAGGCCTGCCGACAAGCAATCTGAGCCACCAAAAAGTGGGCCCAATCTGCACAAAATGTAAGCTGAACAAAGATGGCCATAACTAAAGCCAAGCATTGCATATGAATGAATCAAAGCTGGTTCCTACAAAACCAGTTTTTCATGGACCCCACCCACAACTTGTGGCCACAACTTGTGGCCCATTTCCAATTTGGTAGTCCAAACAAGGCAAAACTGATATTCGAGGGTATCCAATTTCAAAACCAAAAGAGGGTTGTTGAATAGAATCATAGAATGGAACTGAATCAACTAGCAAAATCATGACAAAATCACAAACAATAGCCAGGTTTTTTTATGGGCCAATGTTCTAATCATAGCCTCTAATGAAAAGACACCGACACATGCTGCCGGTGGAATCGTTCCAGCCCAGCCAATGATGTTTTCCAATTTCTACAGTATAATTACCATCAGTGCCCATCATGGGGCCATGTTCTAATCAGGGCCCTCTAATGAAAAGTGCCAGCACTAGCATGCTGTACAGAGAAATGGTGGCCCTTGCTTCAGGAGCGGCATTGGTGTGATCATACCTACCGCCACATGCCAATGGCGTAATCATACCGCCACCGCCCCAGACAGCATGCACTTTCTACCAAAGGCTCCTGTGATATTATCATTCCCTTGATAGTGCTCATGCCTACATGGCATGCGTGCCAGAGAGCCACTCTTCGGGTGGCCCGCAATCAGGTACCCAGCCCAAAAAACAAAAGCTAGTCAGCTCATCTGGTGGACCACTTTAATACAAAAGAAATGGGTGCCTAAAATGACAATTAGGATCCCTTCTTCTAGTTGGATTTATCTGCAATGCAATAGATAATGGAAAATTACAAGTCCTTTGATACCACTTGAGAAAATCTTCCTTGTTTTGATCTTCGGTTTCGAATTGAAATTGAAATCCAAGTGCTAGTAAGCACAAAGATAAAGATTGATGCTGAATTCGGAATGAAATGCCAAACACAAATTCACTGATCTTATGCAATATAGAAAGAGATTAGGAATCAAAGCTTACGTGGTCGTCCCATGCATGATCTCGGTTGTAGATGATGGCTGCTCCAAGGCTTCTAGCTGGGTTGATGCCAGTCCCTGTGATGGGGATGGTCGCGAGATGGACAAGAAACACAGCAAATCCAATGGGCAGAGGAGCCAAGATCTGTTCATCCAATAACAACCAACAATCAAAGGCTGAAAATCCAACCAAAAAATAATAACTGAGAAGGAAGCCCATGATCGAGGATAAGCTATATGGCTGGATGGTCAGATTATCCAGACCACCCATCTTGCGGTTCTTACAATGGATAGGAGACCCAAAGTTACACTGATCCAATCACACTAGTTGCTGGCAACTGACCACTTTCATCATTAACCATCTGTCTGCTGGCCTCCAATTGGATGGACAGGATTTTCAAACCAAAATAGTACTCCTAGTTGTAGATTACACATCAAATGCAGTCCCACCAGATGGATGGTCCAGATGATCCTTCAATATAGCCAAATGGGCCATACCATGCATCCCTCGCACCCCAGCAAAGCTCTATCACTGCAAACGGATATGCTGATACAAACATGTGCATTGATAAATATACAGTTAATAAAATGATCTGATGTCAAACACCCATATGCCTAATCAGTCCCCGAGACCACCCAACGATCCACCTAACGATCACCCGATCGAGATCGGCCCACTGTTAGAATACCTTGCACCTTAGCTCAGTGTATAAATTCCAAACTATATCATTCTATGGTATTTCTTAATAACATTTAAACACTACTTATAACGATAGGTGAGGTATCTTACAGGGACATGGGAGTCCCTCGCATTCCTCTTCGCATCGGTGGCGGAGAAGACGGTGTAGACAAGGACAAACGTTCCGACGATCTCAGCCCCAAGGCCGTCGCCCTTAGTGTAGCCGTGGTTGACCGAATTGGCACCACCACCCAGCAATTGGTACTGTGATGTCTGGAAGCCCTTCACCACTCCAGCGCCGCAGATGGCACCCAAGCATTGCATTACCATGTAGAAGATGGCCCGCGTGAGCGAAAGCTTCCGAGCAAGGAACAGCCCGAACGTCACCGCTGGGTTAATGTGACCACCTGATGTGTGGCCATGCACGATTTTGATCAGTATGTAGAAAATTTTCATTAGAGATGATAAGCACTGGTTAGGGAGATTTAAGGCTATTCAATATATGTATAAGTTCATGAAGAGGCTTTTAATTCTGACAAGTGGGGCCCACTATGGGGTAATCCAGGCCATTGATCTGTTGAGTCCCACAGTGGATGGAAGACCCTATCAGTTGGATGTGGACATTGATTGTATTTCTCTTATTAACTGTTCATCTAAGGTCCACAAATCGAAAGGTTAAGATTGTCCCATCAGGGAGAATTTCGGGGAATAATCCATGGTAGGACACAACAGTTCAACAGTCTGGAATACTGAAACAAGGGGCCTACTTGGAACCAAGCATATAAGGAGATAAAGGTCCATGTTTTAAAAAAAAAAAAAAAGGGAATCTTACATAATAGTACCTCATTAATACCATATTTACATCCAAGTACCTTTTTTAAATAGCGTTTTCATCTAGATACCTCATTAATCGAGATATTATCAAAGGGGTACCTTCTGTTATTTTTTTGTTTAACTTCCGTAATTATTTTTTTTCAAATGACTAAAATGCCCACCTAATTAATGAAGATCCGTAGGAAAATTGAAAAGGTCGTTGGATCCATTAATGAGTTGTAATTCTATAAAAATAAAGAAAAAAAAAATCATAGAATTTCCAAACATCTTGCATAAGTACATAGCTACTGGTGGATGCTATGTGGGTTCCATCATGATGTATGTGTTTTATCCACGCCGTCCATCCATTTTTTGAGATCATTTTAGGACATGAGCCCATAAATAAAGCTGGTACAAATCTCAGGCGTTCTACAACATAAGAAATAGTGGTGATTGAATGCCTACCATTAAAAACTAGGCCCACAATAACGTTTATTTTCCATCCAACCTGTTGATTAGGTCACACGAAGCTGGATGAAGGGAAAATGCAAATATCAGGTTAATCCAAAACTTCTATGGCTCCCAAGAAGTTCTTAATGGTGGCCATTGAATCACCATTGTTTCTTATGGTGTGGTCCAACTGAGATTTGGATCTACGTTACTTTCGGTTCATGCCATAAGATGATTCGGAAAAATGAATGGACGACATAGATAAAACATATGTATATCATGGTAGGGTTCAAAGAGCACTGCATCCAAACCGCGCGTCCAAGTTAAATGCTTGCTAAGGGTCACATATTTATGGATTAAGCATGCCCACTTCAACCAAAACGGCCGCGTTATGCAGACTTGCTGCGAAAGCCTTAGGTAGCGCTCGGATGCTAAGTGGGGCTTATAGTGATGTTTGTGAGAAATCTCCCCTGTCCATCCATTTTGCAAGCTCAATTTATGTAACACCCCGTATTTTTAGTATAAATTTATTTATTTATCAATTTATTTACATATTTATTTAATTATTTGACATTAAATAAACCCCACGTTTTAAGTAAACTAATTTCCCACGTTCCGTTTAGGCTGAAACTTTAGGAGAACTCTGTTAGACCCAAAATAACCGTACATGTCAAATTTCGGCCCTTAGATCATAGTACAAATGTCCCGATCAGAAAATAACCAATAAATGGCCCACCTCAACTCAGAATTGTTCCACATTTGACGTCAACGGTTATTTTCATCTCACCGACCTCTTGGACGGAGCAAAAAAAAACTTCGATCCATCATAGTGGACCCCACCTGTCAGGTCCGAGCGTTAGGCACGTTCCGTACGTAACTTTCGGCGGAAGTTGTTACAACGTCCGTCCGCTGCCATATTGGTGACCCACACCGTCCTCCAGGATGGGCCCCACAACCAGATCCATTCCGCTCATTTGTTTTGTACTCCACCAAAACCCATGCCACCAAAGTTTTGCTACTTTTCTCGATCCATACGGCCCGCTACACTCTCACCATTAAAAGCCATTGCTTTCAAAAATGATATAGATCAGGGCCGTTCCTTTGCATGAGGGCCTGGGATTGAAACCACGACTTCTTATGGACCCTACCTTCCTCTTGGACGGTCTACATGAGACATAAGTCGTTAGAGGAGGACCCACTACTTTCCTTCTCCAATTAGGAAACCAATCCCATTTTACGTTGGGAAACCAATCCCATTTTACGTTGCATCTCCCAACCCCATTTTACGTTGCATCTCGGGGTTCCATATATGGCTCCCCCAGACGTCCTCTACTCTATAGAAAACCCTAAGAAAGAGAGAGAAAGATCGACAGTAGAGAGAAAGAGAGAGAAATCGAAAGTAAAGAGAGAGAGATCGTGGGAGGAGAGAGAGAGGAGAACCCACGTTCTCTTGTTGTTGCTTCTACGTTGCTATTCCTTTTCTTTCTGGATCTGCTGTTGAGAAGTGGTAAGTCACATCTATTTCCTAGATTTATCCCTACTCTCTAACCATAGATGGAGATCTAATCGTAGGCGATCATTTGTGAAGATGAGATCCTAACCATGTAATCTATGTTAAACATGTTAGGGTTGAACTTAGGAGGATTTTCACGACTCTAACAATATCTCGAATCTACCAATATTAGAGGTAAGGATTTCCTTCAAAGTATAGCCACAATAATATTAATTTATTTAACCATCTTATGCATAATATATGGAGTTTTTGCTACGTTGTTATATGTGATCTATGATTATTGAATCTTTCCATGTGAACATGAGTTGATGTATGGAATGCTTTAATAAACTCTTGCTGAATTTTTATTTGATATGAACCATAATGTGTGATGTGTGTTTTGAAAGTGAAATCATGACATTATACAAGCCTACATGAGATATATGTGAAGTTCATGCTTAAGAAATGATGTTTATATGCTTATGGTATGTATGATGAATAGAGTGTTATGTGATACGGGATTACTCATGCGGATGTTTAATCAGTGGAAGCTCTTTGTCCCATAAGTAATATAATTGTACGTTAAAGAGGATTGAACCATGAGGATTGTGTTGAATGGAACAATTTGGCAAAGCCATATGAATGTATTGTTGGTCAGTTGCCAACGGATCTAAAAGTGAATGTTTGAGATGAATCCTTAGGACTTGCCACTAAAAATGAAGAGGATCTAAAACTCAAGCGGCCCATGCGAGAGGGAACAGTGAGAATTCAATGACAACTATTGAAACATTCGTATGACTACAAAAGTTTTGTATTAGGCTAAGGATTTTTTGTATTTTCAATTCATCCTTGTGAAACGACCTTATAAACGGTTTGGATGGCATATAAACATCAAGGTGCAAGGAGCTCATCGAAGGCATTTCTTTCCCCAATTTTCCCTCTTGTGTGGCCCACTTAAATTTTGGATCCACATCATATTTGGTCCCATATCCTAAAATGAGCTCACAAAATAGATGGTTGGAGTAGATTTCTAAAATACATAATGGTGAGCCCCACCTAACATCCCAGCGTGGGAGCTTATTGCAAAAGCCTTAAACAGAAATGCTGTCCTACAACCACGGAAGCATATTGCGTCCTGAAGCAGATGATAGGTGTACTGAGTAAATTCAGTGGGGGCCACCATGATATATGTATTTTATCCACTCTATTCATCCATTTTACCAGATAATTTTAAGGATTGGGTAAAAAAAAAATGAAGTATGTACAAAGCTCAAGTGGACACACCACAGGAAATGTTGTAAATTGAACTTTTACCATTGAAAATTTCTTAGGAGCCATAGGAATTTTGTATCAAGCAAATATTTGTGTTTTCTATTCATCCATGTCGGTGTGATCTTATGAATAGGTTGTATGACAAATAAACATCACTGTGGGCCCCAGCAAGGTTTCAACGGTGGAAATCATTATTCCCACTGTTTCCTGTGTTATGGAAAAACTGATGGATGGCGTGGATAAACCACATGGATTCACAGTGGCCCAACAGAGTTTACTCGGTATGATAAAAGCATGTTGTGTAACTTAATACACAATCTAATTTCATTGCATCCCGCCCTAACCGTAGGGCTCTTTGATCCCTGCAGTACATCCATTTGCCAACTCCTTTCAGGAATGAACCAAAATTTAAGCAGATACAAAACTTTTGTAGCCCATAAGTTTTTAACGTTATGCATTCAATCACCACTGTTTCTTGCAGAGTGGTCTACCTTAATCAATGACATTCATTAATTTTAGGAAACGAGCACAAAAATGATCCAAATCTTAGGTGGGCCCTATTACGTTTATAAATGTATGGTTCAATCGACACTGTTTAACTATGGTATGGTCCACCTGATATTTGGATCTGCTTTTTTTTTCTGTTCATGCCCTAGTAGGAGCTGGCAAAATGGGTGGATGACATGGACATGCAATGCATACATCATGAAGGGCCCCACAGTCAAGGTTGCACAGTGTTGGGTGATGCCCGGCTGTACATCATCTAGAGCCTTCAACGGCAGAGGAGCCCGTACATCATCAAGGTTGTGATTTTTTTTTTTTTTTTTTTTTTATGAGGTTTGCATATGATGCTATGTGGGCCCTAACATAATGTATATGTTTTATCCATGCCATCCATTTATTTTTTCAAATCATCTTATGACAGGAGCCGAAAAGTAATGCAGATCCAAATCTCAGATGGACCACATCATAAGAAATAGTGGTGATTCAACACCCACCATTAAAACCTTCTTGGGAGGCCTCAAAAAGTTTTGGATGAAGCTGTACCTTTGCTTTCGATTCATCCTCTGTGACATAATCAACATGCTGGATGGAAAATAAACATTATAGTAGGCCCTAGCTAATTTTTAATGGTGGGAATTCAATCACCACTATTTCCTATAGTGTTGTCACCTAAGATTTATATCTTCCACATTTTTTCGGTTCATAACCTAAAATCCTAAAATGATTTGGAAAAATAGATGGATAGCATGGATAAAACACATACATCATGATGAGACCCACATATCACCAAGCAATAACTCCCTATACAATCCTCGTCTCATTAATGATAATCTCAACCTTTTCAACTTTCACACGCATCTTCGTTAATTATGTGGGCATTTTAGTCATTTGAGAAAAATCGTGATGGAAGTTAAGCAAAAATTAACATGAGGTACCCCTTTAACAATAAGTCGATTATTGAGGTATCTTGATGAAAACCTTATTTAAAAAGGTACTTAAATGTAAATGAAAACCTTATTTAAAAAGGTACTTAAATGTAAATATGAAATTAATGAGGTATTATCATGTAAAATTCCATAAAAAAAAAAAAAAAAGTAAGAGGAAAATAGAAGAGAAAATTTTTTTTAAAAAAAAAAAGAAGGATTTATGCAGTATACAGCATAACTTGGTATATGGCCTATCATCCACCGTCCATCGCCCTCACTGAGTCACCGTCTGATGTGGATATGATATGTACGCCCACCCTGCAGATTGATTTGCACACACGCATCTTCCATTTCTGGAATTGAACTGTCCGTTTTATAGTATGGGTGTATGAAAAGCAATCAGGCCGAGTGTACCAACCACCGAAAATACATCACTTTCTATATTTTATTTTTGTTTCGCAGTTATAAAGCAAAAAATAAATAAATACACAGAACTGCATAGAACTCCGAAGTAGCCACCACCTCAAGGTGAACGAGGCAAATATGTAAAAATCAGGACCGTTGATCTGGTGGGCTACCATATGGATGGACCATATTTAAAAAAATCGCAGCGATTGAACAACTCTAACAACCGGTTTCTGCGGACAGCCTATCAAACCGTTCCTTTTTCAGATCACTCATCGGATGGATACGAAAGTCACTCAATTTGAGTTTTGGAACATGGCCTATCCACGTGATGGCCCACCATAAAAAAAAAAAAAAAAAAAACGTCCCGATCAACACATGCTTGTCACGTGCACAATGAGAAGGGGACCACGTGCACATGCACCCACACGTGGAAGTGAGTTTATGGTCCGTAAGGTAGGCCATGCGCATGGATGATCCGAACCGTTCAGAAGGTAAGTGACATCAAGGAAACTCGATCTATGGTCAGATATAATCATAAATGATCAAGGAGAGACAGAGATGCTTGAAGACCGCGATACCTGAGATCCCAGCCGTGCAATAGACAAGGGCGAAGATCATGCCACCGAAGGCCCACGCAATCCCTTGAATCCCAACGCTGGCGCACATGCTCGGGGACCTCTTCACGCCCATCACCGTCAAGATCGTGATGTACAGAAAGAGGAAGGTGGCGACGAACTCAGCAATCCCGGCTCGGTAGAAAGACCAGGAACTGAGCTCACCCGGCTCGTACAAGGGTGCGGCCGGTGGCTCCTTGTAGTCCTTGTCTTGGGTCTGTGCGGCCGTACCGATGGGCTGTCGTTCTGAGAACTTGTTCGCTCCCAGCTTCACATCCTCCTCTTTCCCTTCCATCTCTCTCTCTCTCTCTCTCTGCTACGAAGGGTGGTTTTCCGTTTAGTGGCCACCTAGTAAATGGTGGAGGATTTATAGAGAGGTGGGGGTGGTGAAGTGGTGGGGCCCACCAGGTTATTGAACTGATTTGATGTCGCATCTGTATGACACGACCGCCGACCATTCAATACAAAAGCTTCTTGTTTGAGGAAACCTTTGGTACTCTGGATGAGTGTGATGGACGATACTCAGGCGCGACGGAATTACTTAAAAATTCCATTCAACTAACCATTCGCATCCTCGTTTCGGGTTTAGATGGATCACGAAAAAATATATATATTTGCTTATTTAATTATATATGTATTAAATTGGAGGACATTTATTGAACGGCTAGAAATGAAAACACACATTGGTCTTACTTCAACAAATAAGCGTCCACGAATTAGAGGTTGGAATTGTTTCAGTCTAATTTTAAAAATGGTTTTCCACAATTTGGACGGTTGAGCTAATGCATGCAATGTGTAGCATTTTTAAGTGGTTGCATATCAAGCGTCATGCGCAGGCAGAGTATCAAATAATTCAATCTCTTGTTTTTTACTGAGGGTCTGGTAGACTATGAGCATTCATACACATGCATATAGATTTTTCTTGTATTTGTATTTTTTAAGTCAATCCCAACCGTCCAAATGGTGAATCCAGTAGTGCAAGATACTAGAAATTGAGAAAGATGTTGAATTGCTTATATTTCTATTGTAACTGATGGCCGTTAGTGGATGTTTTATTGGGACAATAGAGAGTGGGCCGTAATCTTACAAGCATGTATAAATTAGGATCTATCAATCAAAATGACTTATTGTGGTCTGTATATAAAGCGGGCACTATGATTTGAACGGTTTGGATTGAGGTTGATCTCCTCTGTCATGTTCGCAACCTCTCCCTTGTCTTATCCGACGCGGATTTCCTGCAAAAGCCCTTCGCAGAGTTTCTGCGCTGTTAAGCTAGCTGGGGCCCACAATAATGTTTGCGAGAAATCCACTCTGTCCATCCGTTTCGAGAGATCATTATAGGATATCCAAATAAAAATGAAATGGATCAAATCTCAAGTGGGCCACACAATAAGGAAAGATTAGGAAAGAATTTCTTACCGTTGAAACCTTCCTGGCCTCCACCTTGATGTTTATATGCCATCCAAACCGTTTATAAGGTCATTCCCACTGGGATAAACTGAAAACACTTAAAAAAATGCTGATACAAAACTTTTGTGGCCATACAAATGTTTCAACGGTAGACGTTCAATCCCAACTTTTTCCTCTAATGTGGCTCACTTGATTCTTGGATCAGGATCCTTTTACTTACACGTTGTAAAATGACCTCGTACAATGGATGGACGGGGTGGATTTCTCACCAACATCACTGTGGGGCCCACCTAGCTTCCCGCGCAGAACCTCCTGCAAAAGCCTTAGCAGGAAACCCGCGTCCAGTCTTATCCTTCGAGTCTTTAATTAGGAGGAAGAAAAAATGATACGATAGAGCATAACGATCCATGGACATGCACAAACAAAGGTATGCATGCAATCTAGTAAAACCGTTCAAACGATGGGCCAAATATAGATGGATCGCATTAATAAATCAGAAATATCAGACCATTGAACCTACCATTAGCCTAAGTTTGTCGATCTGATTAAGAAATGTTGAAATTTTTCCAATTCAACCGTCCATTCAGTTTGAACCACTCATCATATGCACCACATAGCTTTTATGCTGTCATTTACCCACATTTGACGGTTTGGATGTTATTTTTGTATGTTCTTATTGTAATTAACTATATGCATGTGCATAGATTATTATGCCCTCGCAGCCTATGAAATAATTTGTGTACGCAAGTAATTAAAGTGTTATCTAGTACCAAAAATAAATAAATCAATAAAGCGGTATCCACCTGAGCACGGTCCACCTGTTAATGAACTCTCACGAAAATCCAACGTGTGGCTTGTTGGCCCACTGATCCAACTTTGGATGGTCCATGCACCAGATATCTCCCCAGTAAGAAAATCCTTAACATAAATGAACGGCCAACATAAAGAAAATAAAGCAACGGTTATGATTTACATAATAACAAACGCCAAACGATTTTAGGAACATCATTCTGTGCATGGACCATTCACGGTACACCTCACCATTTTAACGTTTCGGATCATGGAACCAATGGCTCCGATTTAACAGAATGAAATCTCGAGTGTACCGTACATTCTCTCTGCTCGTACTCATTAGTTTTCATAGTGGGGGAATCGATTCATATGATGCTCGGCCCGAGGATTCTAACGCTAACTCGGGATTTCCAGACCGTACATGTGGGGTTCATGGTTCATTGATCCAAGTGGTTGGGCTCATATGAGCCACTGTAGTGGATCATGTTTCTAATATCTATGAGAACGGAAGATCCTAGCCCTTAATCTCTGGGCCTATTTGCAGTTGCACGTGGGCCGTTGTTGTTCTCCTCTTAATCGATCCTGTCTAAAATTGAGACGTTTTGGATATCCCAACCAAGAGATTATTTGTGGGTCGTCCATTCAGTGGACCAAAGTCTGATCAGTGCACGATGGGCCCCACTCGTACAAACTTAAGATCCAAGTCTTCTGTGCCGAGGATTAAATGAATTTTTCATCTTTTTAGGTGGAAGGGTTCGTTTGGCTCGATTTGAAATGACGAAAATGTACATGGGATGTGATGAAAATGGTGGCCCATGAGCATTTCTTCGCATTTTCAAAGGGGTGTTTTGGTCAGCTTGAAATCTCTAATGCTCGACTTTATTTCGTCACGTGCTTTCATGATTACATCCGTGACACGTTTCACATTTTCATCGGTCTCTTCCTGCAAAACCTTTCAGATAGGTCTTACCCGGGGTAACACGTTAGTGGGTGTTTCCCTGATCGTGGGGCCCACCTTGATGCATCAGTCGTATATCTATGCCGTCCATCAGTTTTTTCAGCTTATTTTAAGGCATGTTGTGAAAAATGAAACGGACCCAAAACTCAAGTGTACCATACAATCGGGATTGAATTCGCCACAAAAGTTTTATTCATGCTGATATTTATCAACAGCTTCGATGGCAAAAACATTACCGGAGCTGATGGCCTGCGAAAGCCTTTTCGTAGGCATCTCCTGCGCTCGGAATTTAGGTGGACCCACCTTGATGTTTGCGAGAAATCTATGCATCCCAAACATTATGTGAGATTATTTTAGGTGTGGGGACCAAAAAAAAAAAAAAAAAACAATATCCAAGACTCAAGTGAGCACGATTGAACCTCCACAGTAAAAATACTCGGGGGGCGATAGAAGTTTCTAAACAGGATAATATTTGTGATTTCAGCTCATGTCAGGAGGAATGACATTATGAATGTTATAAAAGGCATATAAACATCATTATGGACCTTATAGAGGTTTCAATGGTAAGAAATTTCCCTACCCACCTTTTGCTTTAGTGCGGCCCACTTGAGTATTGGATCTCATTCATTTTTTGTTGCTTAAAATTATCACTTAAAATTATCTCACAAAATGATTAAATGGCGTAAATCGCTCACAAACATTATAATAGCCCCCTCCTAGATTTCAAGCACCAGCTGCAGGCAATCCAGGTCCAGCCATAAGCTGTTACCGGGGGACACGGATTGCCTGTGAAAGCCCATCTCCTACGCTTGGAATTTAGGTGGGACCCATAGTGTTGTTTGTGAGAAATTTATGCCGTCCCACCGTTATGTGAGATCATTTTAGGCATTGTGATAAAAATGTATGGGATCTAAGACTTAGGTGGGCCACACTATTCCAAAAGTGGGTAGGGAAATTCCCACCGTTGGAACCTCTATGGGTCCACAGTGATGTTTATATGTCATCCATGCCATTCATAATGTCATGCCTACCTGAGATGAGCTGAAAACACAAATATTATCCTGATTTAAAACTTTTACGGCCCCACGAATATTTCAACCGTGGAAGTTCAATCATCACGTTTTTGGCCCACTTGACTCTTGGATCCCGTTCATTTTTTTTTCACAATGCCTAAAATAATTTCAAAAATGTTTGGATGGCATAGATTTCTTACAAACATCACGGTGGGCCCCACCTAGATTCTGAGTGTAGGGGCGGTGCGGATTCCCTGCGAAAGCCTTGCGTAGGAAGTTCCTGCACTGGGGACCAAGGTGGGGCTCACAGTGATTTTTTTGAGGAATCCACCCCGTCCATCCATTTTGGGAGCTCATTTTAGGACATGAGGACAAAAATGAAACGGATCTAAGACTCAAGTGGGCCGAAAACGTGAGGATTAAATGTCCATAGTTGAAATATTTGTGGAGCCACAGGAGTTTCGAATAAGGATAATATTTGTGTTTACAGTTCATCCCAGTAGTAGTGACGCTGTGAACGGTATGGATGTCATATAAACATCAGTGTGGACCCCAGGGAAGTATCAACGGTAGTAATTTACCTACCCACCTTTTCCTTTAGTGAGGCCCACTTGAACCTTGGATCCGGTTCATTTTTTATTTCATGCTCTAAACTGAGCTCCCAAAACGGATGGACGGGGTGGATTCGTAAAAGAAAATCACTGTGGGCCCCACCTTGGTTCCCAGTGCAGGAACTTCCTGCGCTGAGAACCAAAGTGGGGCACACAGCGATTTTTTTGATGAATCTACCTCGTCCTTCTGTTTTGGGAGATCATTTTAGGACATGAGAACAAAAATGAACCGGATCCAAGACTCAAGTGGGCCAAAAACGTGAGGATTAAACTTCCACAGTTGAAATATTTGTGGAGCCACAGGAGTTTCGAATCAGGATAATATTTGTGTTTCCAGTTCATACCAATAGTAGTGACGTTATGAATAGTATAGATGTCATATGAACATCATTGTGGACCCTAGGGAGGTTTCAACGGTAGTAATTTACCTACCCACTTTTTTCTTATTTTCGGCCCACTTGAGTCTTAAATCCGGTTCATTTTTGTTCTCATGTCCTAAAATGAGCTCTCAAAACGGATGAACGGGGTGGATTCATCAAAAAAACCACTATGGCCCCACCTTGGTTCCCCGTGCATAAACATCCTGCGCAAGGCTTTTGCAGGAAATCCGCCCATTACGCAGATTGCCTGCGAAAGCCTTTCGTAGGCATCTCCTGCGTAAGGAATCTGGGTGAGGACCACCGTGAGGTTCGTGAGAAATCTAAGCCGTCCAACCATTTTGTGAGATCATTTTAGGTGTTCCACCCAAAAATGAATGGGATCTAAAACTCAAGTGGGCCGCACTAAAGCAAAAGGTGTGTAGTGAAGTTCTTACCGTTGAAACCTCTATGGGGTCCACAGTGATGTTTATATGCCATCCATACCATTTATAATGTCATTCCTACTGAGATGAACTGAAAACACAAATATTATCCTGATTCGAAACTTCTGTGGCCCCACGAATATTTCAACTGTGGAAGTTCAATCGTCATGTTTTCGCCCCACTTAAGTCTTGGATCCCGTTCAATTCTGGTTGCAACGCCTAAAATGATCTCACAAAACAGTTGGACGGCGTAGATTTCTCATGAACCTCACGGTGGCCCCCACCTAGATTCCTTGCGCAGGAGATGCCTTAGAAAGGCTTTCGCAGGCAATCCGCGCGCCATTACCAGGGCCTCACCTATTCCGCTCTCGGGAACGGAATCGGATTAGGTGTTACCCGATAACAGCTTAGCGGGTGTTACCCCTTCCAGTGTGGCCCACATGGATAGTATTTTATATATCCACGCCGTCCATCCATTTCTCCAGCTCATTTTATGATGTTCTTCCAAAAATCATGTAAATCCAAATCTAAAGTGGACAATAACACTGGAAACAGTGTTGATTGAGTGACCACCATTAAAAATTCCAAATAGCCCATCTTAAAGGTTTTTTAATGTTTATTTACAATCCAAGCTCTTGATAATGTTAAGAAGGTATGGATGAAGGAAAAATTTAAATATAAACTTGATCTAAAACTTTTGTGGCCCGCAAATTGCTTTTAATGATTATGTATTACTCTTTCTATTGGTATGGTCCACTTGAGATTTGGATCTTCTTATAATTTTGGAAAGAGTCCTAAAGTTATGCGTAACAATATATGGACGGTATGGATATACAAAAAAATACATTAAGGTAGGCCCCACACGGTAGGGGTAACACCCGCTAAGGTGTTACCCGGGTAACATCTAATTCGCTCCCCTCGAGGCGGGAGCTTGTGAGTGGGAAGTCCATTGAAACGCGGTCCTTGGCTTTGCCACTACACGCGCGTTTCAGTTCTGACAACGTTTCGTGCAGTTCCGTAATCCAGACCATTAGTGGCTAGGGTTTGCCAGTCTGAAATCTTTTGAGAAATATCCCATCTACGGTTGATAGAAATAGAATGTCACGGATCAAGGAATCAACGGTTAAGCTTCAATCGAGCATCATGTATTAGACTAGATCATTCGGTCATTGTTATCTGGGTCATGGTCCATCGATGCAAACGGTCCAGATCTCGTTTGAGTTCCTATTAAATGTTCGGAAATAGGGTGCATGATAACTACCTTTGTAGTACTGCTTCTACTTGCCTTGGGACACCTAGATAATCGAGAGCGGATTAGGTGAGACCCCGGGCTCACCTAAGACACTGCGGCCCCTACCATGGGGTGACCGTGGGGCCCACCTTGAGCGTATGTATTATGTATCCACTCTGTCCATCCGTTTTTCCAGGTTATCTTAGGGCATTATCCCAAAACTGAAGGAGAAACAATTATCAGGTGGACCATACCATAAGAAACAGTGGTGATTGACCATCCTACCATTAAAAGCTTCTTTGGATTCACCTTCATGTTTCCGTAGTGTTTATTTACCATCCAATCTGTTGATAAGGTCACATGAGCCTGGATGAAGGGAAAAAAAAAACAAATATCAGCTTCATCCATAACTTACTTAGCCCATTAATGGTCAATCACCACTTTTTCCAATGTTATGGTCCACTTGATGATTGGATCTGCTTCCTTTTTTTGTATAATCCCTTAAAATGATCTAAAAGGATCTGTAACAATGGATGGACAGCGTGGATACTTAATACATATATCAATGTAGGCCCCACGGTAACCCACAGTAAGGGCCCGACCGTCTTATGTGAGCCCGGGGTCTCACCTAATCCGCTCTCTAGATAATCCAATCTATAGATCTGGACCGTCCACTACGTCATATTCATGTTGTTAGATGCAAACATAATACCAATCCAACAAATTTAACCATTTGATTAATGTCCTTTAAGGGATGATTACGACTTTTTATTCCAAAAAAATGGCCTGACCAACAATTTGATCCATCTGACATTTTAGGGATCATCATAGATTGATTATGATTTTAAAGAGTTTCTTTCATTAAGCAATCATAACCATCCAAATTTATTACTTGAAAAAAAAAAAAAAGGATGGCTGTAGAAGATGAGGACAAATCGAGGATGGGTTGGATCATCTCGTCAGTATGCTTTTTGTATGATAGGCCGTGGAATGTATTTTGAACTTAATAGACCGTTTAGATAAATGGATGGGAATATTCACATAAATTGATGCAACTTATAGAAATTTAACCTGTAATGATACATATAAGAGCACTGATGATATATAATGATATATATGCGTTCGGGGCCTTGACTCTTTGCCTCGTTGCGCGACTGACTGGGTGGATGGAACCCATGGCTAACCCGAAAAAAAAAAAAAAAAAATCCAGAGAGGGAGAGGGAGAGGGAGAGGGAGCACTGGAGCATTTCTTTTACGTAGAAGGTTTCTGATCACAAGTTTTGGTTCACCCAGAGGATGACTCTCAACATTTCAAGTGTGCAAGACATCTAATCCATCCAATAAGTTGTTGCCATCACAAGGATCATATGGGACAAAATCAGGGATATTACCCTATTTATATTTTCTATTTATCAGTGACTAGACTTTTTTCTATGGTGTGGCCCACCTGATGAGTAGATAAGGCTGATTTTTGTGTTAGGTTACCCTGGAAAGGGATCAATCTATTGGAAGGGTTGGATGTCACATGCATTTAATAAGTTAGAAGTTACCCACTAAGTGGACCATAACTTGTGGTCTAACCAGTTGAACTTGAGACTTCTTTTTATATAATTAGTGAGTTGGTACTGCAACCAAAAGCAAATCATATCCATTCATTTTATTATTATGCCACGTCATGTTACATTGTCATCTTCTAAGTTGTAATTCACCTAACCCTCTCTATCTCTCCTTGAAATTAATAAAAGTAACATGGGACGGTGGTCCTAAACCTTCTCTTCTTTGCTGTATATGTTTCCATCCAACTCATGATTAACCATGCCAGCAAACATTAGGAAGGCTGGCTGGGACACTGAACAATGCTTCAGTGCAGTCACTCAAGTATATTCGCCTGGCACGTGAAGAAGAACACATGTGCAAGATGGCATGTCCCAAAAATCAGGACCATACAATTGTTAAATTACATTAGGTAAGCTAAAAAAAACAAATTTCATACACGCCCACCAAATCAAACCGCCCATTTTTTTTTTAATCATGATTGATCCATAGGTGGCCAAGGATTTGGACGGTTAGGATTGAAGAACATGTATGCCACCGTGGTAGCTGCCTGCATGCATATGGATGGTCATAATCCATCAGAGCATCAAAAGAAATTCTCTACTCAAATCATGTAGTGCTAAGGGTGAGGCTATAGTAAACTAACCATCTCTAACCATGACACCATCACTACATATTATAATACCAATGATACCCTTTTTGTAATAAAAGTGATAATGCATGCATCATATGATATGTGCTGATAGGGAAAGGGCAAGGTTGGAAATATTTAAAAAAACCATGTCTCCCAAGAAAACCATCTGTCCTTTATTTAATTAATGAAGTGATTATTAAAAAATTGCAATATAGGGTGGGTGATGATGATGCTAGGATAAATTCAATAATGCTGCGGAGTATAGCCATCCATGCACATGCACACAGCTACCATACACATGGCATGCATGAACATCAAATCTAAACCAGTACAAACCTTGATGTGGACAGTTAATATTTCTTCATTTTAACTACTCCATTGATGGTCACTAATTGGACGGTTAGATAAGCTGTTCATTTTTACTTTTGTAATGAGCGGCTTACAGAAACATACATGCTTACCACATGGACAGTTGCTGCGTGCATGAATATGGATATCCATAGTCAGCTACCATATCAAATTTGAGTTGCAAGCATGCAATATGGACCATCGCTCTATGCATGAGCATGGATCAACATACTCCCCCGGTATATCAAATAGCTCTAACGTGAAGGCTAAGGCTAACTGAGGGGATAGACTCCTATGTTATATAGTTCGGCACCATTTTGAAAATGGTGGTGGCTCATTCTCCTCACACGTGGCACTTTTGTGAAGCCATCAAGACCGCCCAAATTGTAAATCCCATTATGGATGGAACACGTCTCTAAAAATCACACTGATCAAGCAATTCTATGCATCCATTCAGTGGCTATCAAATGAAGGGGCGAAAATAAGATAGTGAGTGGTTGAAATTCAAATAGATAAATCAGAAAGTTAATATTATCTTATATGTAAATGGTCTGGATTTCAGTAAATCCATGCCATCTAAATGGTCTGGACGGTGTTGATTTCCACAAATTTATGCCACGCAACGGTTGAAGAGTCACTATCATCTTTAAATAGTGATAAACTCACATAGAGCTCTAGTGGAAATGCTTAAAAACCGAGCAATTGTACTGTTAGTGCTAATTAAGGAAGAGGTATTGCACGGTACGTAATGTCCCTCTTATTCCCCTCAGCCTTCTAGTCTGTACGAGTGGGGCCATGGATAAGTGATCCAACCATTGATATGATGGTCCTCACCGTGGATGGCCCATGCACCAAAAATCCCCCAAATTGAAAGATCCTGACCATCGAATTGCAATGTTATCTTTCTTAAACGTCTATTTCTTGACCACCTATTAAAGGGACAATGTTTTCCTAGTATTCTCCAGGGTAAGGTCCATTATATCAAAAGTTTGGATCACCTCAATCTGGGCCCACTTGTACAGACTTGAAAGCCCAGATGGATCATGGGTGATGATAATGTCAATCTCAATTAAAAAATCCATGCCATTATGTAATCTTATCAAAGACAATCTTACACAATATCATGTATTTAAATGAGAAAACACCCGGATCCATAGCTCAAGTGGTAGACAGATCTGAACTGTCCATTTCACAGGCTTCCATAGACAAATAGCAGTGATCGGAAGATCCAATCCATCCTTGATTTGGCTTATTTTTTTATAGCCATCCGTTTTCCAATCCATGGATCGGATGGTTGTGATTGCCTAAAAAAATTAATTATTTATAATCATAAGCAATCTATGATGGCTCCCAACATATAGATGGATCAAACCGTTGGTTGGACGTCTTTTTTTTTCTTTTTTTTTTGTAACTGACATTTACCGTCCACAATAAAGTCTATTGATCAAATGGTTAATATTTGTCATATCAGTGTGATCTCAAGATGGTGGACCATGAATTGTGAGGTGGACCTAATGAACAGTTTAGATCAACCGATCAAACTATATAAGTGTCCCAATTTAACTAGGGGCGCTATAATCATTTGCAGATATGAAAAGTGTACTCGTGCCAGTGCAATCTAGGACACACACGTGCCCAAGGCACAAGATCAAAACCGCTCATCTGGTGGGCCCTCGACTATAGATTCATAAGGGGTAAAAATCAGGCCGATTCGATCAACTAATAGGGCAGAGGAGGAGAGTGAATCCGGACGATGTAGCTTCCATTTCTTTTGCTTCCGTCTTGCCCTGAGAAAGATGAACGGGCATGGTTTTTGTACAGGGTATCTACAAGGTGGGGCCCACCTGATGAGTGGCTTGGATCTTGCATGTTGGCAAAGAAGGTGAGCCTTTTAGGTGCGTTCGTGTTTCTTTCTCGGCGATTCCTAGCCACACAAATAGAGTCGTGGGCGTAGGACAGATCTCGGCCGTTAACGACAGCCGACCGTCGCCGCCCGGCCTACTTTATGCATTTTAGGTGATGAAATTGCATGCGTTGAAACCGAATTAAAATATTTGCTGACGTAATGACATGAACATACCTTATCTCTGCCACGTGTAAGGCTACAAATCAGCTATTTCTTCTGAAAATTTTATAAAGAGGAGAGGATGGACGATAGGTCACAACATGGTCTGGCAAGTGCGGGCGTGGATTGGGTTCTGCCTCCTACCAGAACTGATCAGCTAGAGACGAACGGTGATGTTAGTGGCTCCGCGGGGCCACTGTGATGTATATATTTTATCCACGCTGTCCACCCATTTTGGAATATCATTTTAGGACATGAGCCCAAAAATAAGGCAGATTGAAGTATCGAGTGGACCACATCACAGAAAGCAGTGGGGATTGAAAACTTCTTAGAGACCACCTAAGTTTTGGATCAAGCTGATTTTTTTTTTTTTTTTTTTTCCCTCTTCTTTACAGGTCTATGTGACCTTATGAACATGTTGGATGGCAAATAAACACCCGGTGAGCCCTTAGGAAGTTTTAAACGGTATGAATTCAATCCCCTGTCTCCTTTTTGGGCCGTGGCCTAAAATGATATGTGAAAAAGGATGGACCGCATGGATAAAACATATACATCACGGTGGGCCCCACAGATCCCCTGAGAGTACCGTCCGTCTCAAGCTACTACGTCCTGGTGGAGGTAGTAACCAATCCGTGCCCAGTTCGGGTGCAGTTCGTTGGCACTCCTTTTTTGCACCTGCGGACATGGCACAGGTGTGAAGAATCCAAGCCGCTCATAAGGTGGATCCCACGGGACAGATGTCTTTGTATCAAGGTTTCCATGGGGAGAAGGGACACGGATTGCGTCCGACCAGAACAGTGTGGGGCCCACACTGATGTATCCGTTTATCCATGCCATTCATTCCTTTTACAATATCATTCTAGAATATTGTTCTAAAGTAGAGGCAGATCCAACGTTCAAGTGTGTCACACCAAATAGTGTACCGAACGTGGTGACGTCATCACTATTTGGTGTGCACGGAATGTGGTGACGTCATCACTATTTGGTGTGGCCCACTTGAGCGTTGGATATTCCTCGTTTTTAGAGTCATTCTTTAAAATGATCTTAGAAAATGAATGGACGGCGTTGATAAACGGATACATAAGTGTGGGCCCCACACTGATCTGCTCGGACGCTTAAAGGTCCCACCAGTGGTCGGACGCAATCCGCGTCCGGGGAGAAGTGTAGGAGAGTGATGGCTTGTACTGTCAGCTCGTAGTGGTTTTGAGTATCATGCACGCCTTTTCTGGTTTGGCAATGAAAAAAAAAAAAAAAAAAAACCCTTGATTCTTGTTGGGCTTGATGACTTTAAAGTGACCCAGATCAGGCCACAAGGTAATGGCTCACAGGTTAGGTTCTGACCAGAAGGGTTAGCCTATTTAATAAATGGGTCAAGGCCAAAGCCCAACTTGAACGGGACCCATTGCCAGATTTGCACCCTTCTCTTTCATATCCATTTTTTAAAGACACAGGCGAGTCCAATGCGACCCATCCGAGTTGAGTTGAGTTGGGAACGCCCCAAGTTAGCCTCAACTCAAGCTGGCTTGACCGAGCTTTCGAGCTGAGTTCGAGCTCGAACTTTTCGAACTGAGGGCCGAGCTTGGGAAAAAAAAAATGTACTATTTAGCCGAGTCTAAATAAGTCGAGTTCAAGCTTTGATCAAGCTGAACTTTGAGCATAACCGAATTGAACTTCGGTCACTCAAGCTTGGCTCATGTTCACCTCTAATCCAGGGTGATGTAGTAATGGTTTCAGAAGCAGCAAGATTGCTAAGTGCACTTGCTTCAAACATGGATACTAGGAAGAGCTGCGGAGGATCCAATAGGAAGAGCTTCGGAGGATCCAAGCCGCTTATGTCTCAGAAGACAATCAGACCAATCTGATTTTCGAGTGGGCCCTATACGTACATAGAATTTGGACAGTTTCTCAACTTTTCCTGATCACTCATTTGATTTATTCAGATTCACCATCTCTCCATGAGGCTCGTGATTGATCTTGACCACAAGTTAGAAAAGTTCATTGCAGATGGACCATTGCCTAAAATTACATGAACCGGATGGGCCCAATTGAACATTCCATCGTACAACTTTGTGGCCGTAAACCATGGTTTTAGGATTCCAGGTCGACACTTGATCCGGTTCAATCCCACGAGTCACCCCGACTCAGGTGAGTTCTGACTCGACTGAGAACTGAACGAGTTGATCTGAGTCAATGAGTCTCACCCCCATGCCAGAAAGCACCCATCTAAGGATGGCAACGAGCCTGGTGGGCGTGGTCAGGTTTGGCTTGGACCTGTTGTGCTTCGCTCATGCTGGGCTCAGCCCATGGGCTTATTCTTCCGCCCCGGAACAAACCTGGCCCACTGCCACCCCTACAACCATCCATTTCTGCTCAATGGTAGTGACTTTTCAAGCATACACCTGGTGTGGTTGTATGAAAATCTGGACCGTCCAGATAGTTGACCAAATTGAGGATTTGGAGTATAGCCGAGAATTTACAATAAGAAGATGATAGTGGGCTGTGGCCATCTTGGAATTTGGATTTTGGACCGTCAACGGAGAACATCATAGTAGCCATGCAGATGGTGATTCCTTCATCCTGTGGGCCCCACTGTAGGTGGGGACTGATCATCGCCCTCAGAAACATTGCATTCCGCAAGCAGAACACTGTTGAACGAACGGTTAGGATCATGGGATGTATGCCGTGGAAAGATCTGGTGCACCTGATGAACTGCTTTTGGTGAAAGATACACACCATGGTGGCCCCAACACAAACGTATGGTCTAGCCCAGCTGAGTTGTGGGCCTGGCTCATTTTAAAACCCACGGCCAAGCATAGAAGGGAGCAATATGATCTGATGGACGGAGTGGAGTTATGTATACAACATGATGGCCCTACAGGGCTGGGGTGTTTGGCGTGCTGCCTAGAATGGGTGTTGTATGTAGACGATTCCAATCCTACTTCAACTGGACCATTCCACCCCTAAATTCCTTGCCCGGGCGCGACTTGGCTGGAACATGATGATAGAATCGCTTGATATACATTGATACGTGGTCCTATAACAGCTCGAGCTTTTAGAGAAAGTAGTAATTTCAAACCGGGAACCATCGATGTCAGTAGTACCCTGACCATGGAGCCCACCTCAATGTATATGTTGTATATTTATGTTGTCCATTCATTTTGCGAACTCATTTGATGCCATGAGCTAAAAAATAAAGCAGCAAAAAATATGTGTGTGTGCTGCACCACACAAATAGCAACTTGAACCAAAACTATTGTAACCCACAAAAAGTTTTTAATAGTTATTCACCATTATTTTCTTGTGGGTGGTCCACATGAGAATTGTATTTACTTTATGTTATTTTGATACACATGGTATCAACAATTAATGCAATTCAAAGCAAAAAACAAATTAGGATTTAATATGGAAATAATAAGAACGTTTGCACTTGTTTCCTCTAACAAAATAAAATAATAATAGATAAATGAAGAATCAACGGAGGAGCAAAATTAGGTCACTCTCCTAAAGACAATTTGCACCTTATTATGGAAATAGAAAATCAATCTAGAGTCTCTACCATGACTGCCTTTGAGATACAACTATTGATTTACTAAAATAGTTGACTCCAACACTACAGCAACTTGATGCTAAGTGCAACAGTAAAAACGAATATTCAAAAGAAAAATTAATAAAGTTAATTGGTTTTTTCTAATAAAATTGAAAGAAGAAAGCTTGCGTCTTAAGACATAGAGAGAAGAGTACTTGTAGCTAGGGTTAGGGTTTGTTTCTCTTAATCACTTAAGTTTTCTCTTGCTAAGAGAGATTATATAGCAATAATCCATGGTCACATGATAGACACTTGACGCTTAGGTAGCTGCCAATGTTATAATGAACAGTCACTGCAACATTACTGTAACTTGTCTAGCATTATTGAGACTCAGTCAAACGCCCAAAACAAAAGGAGAAAAATAAAATTTCTCATGTAAACAAACCCGAGCCTAAGCCCGGCACACACAATGTGGTGGGCAGGCGAGCAGGCACACATATGGTCTACGACATACCATACCCAAGTGTGATAACAATAGCTATTCACATAAACACTAATATAAATGAGAAAAAAAAATCATTTCTTCTATCTAATATAGGATTATTCTCATAAGCACTTTTCAAAAACAAAAAAAGTAAACTTTTTCTCCCTTCTCTCTTTTAGTTTTTTAAAAAACAAAAACCAAACCCAGCAATCCTCCTATATTTTAAAATTAAAAAGTATATGAGCATCAACCTAGCGTGCATAATATAAGTGTCTCGTAGACTTGAACATTTGCTTACTAGAAAGTAATCACTTACCATAGACTTAGTGGACAATGTCTTACAAAATTAAGCTACTGAACGGTAAGATCAGTACTCCATATGCACGCAGGATAACCACTTTACTAGTATATAAACCCAAAATGCACTTTAAGGCTATATGCTAATCCCAATTTCATGAGCGCTTTAAAGAATTTGCCAAATTATCATAATAGGCGACCACGTACATGTCCACATTTATATAGGTGGGTCTATTAAGAATGCTCTTGTAACCATGCGTCCCATCCTTAAGGACTATAGAGCTCATTAAAAGGTTTAACCTCATCCTCCTATATGTCACAAATAACACTAGTTCAATATCAGAATGGAATTGAAAACTCAGTTTTCTTAATCGAGTGCCTTTAAGAGCTGCTTTGTAACTCGTTTGTCCCATTGAACCTATTTCCTAAGATCTCCACTCATCCAGGTTGGGTTACCATCATAAGTCGTTCACTCAATCGGTTTAAGTCTCATTCCTTTTAATGTCTATAGATTTTTTCCTCTTGCAAGGTCCTTAGTTAAAGAATCCGTTAGGTTTGCTGGCAATCTGATTTCATTTATAGATATCACTCCTTCTCTGAGTAGTTATCTTATTTTACTGTGTTTTTGGTTAATCAGTCTCCTCTTACCATTAGATTGTGTATTATTTGCACGCCTAATAACTGCATTACTACCACAATTTAATTTAATAGTAGAAACTTGTTTACTCCAAAAAGGTGTATCGTATAAGATATTTCTTAATCACTCCACTTATTCTTAGCGGAGGTTAAGGTTATAAGCTCAGACTCTGTAGTTGAGTCAGAGATAGTAGATTATGTTTTAGAGTACTTCCAAGCTATGGCTCATCTACTTATGAGAAAGATATAACCACTGGTTGCTTTACAACTATTAGAAATGAAATTTTAGTCAGCATGAGCATAGCCTTCCAATACTGCTGGATATCTACCATAGTGGAAATTATAATGCCGAGTCTTTTTCAAATACATAAGCACTCTAAAAACAGCTTCACAATGCTCTTCACTGGGATTACTGGTATACCTACTTAGTTTTTCCGCAGTTGGTCTAATGCAGTTCATTGCATAGATTAAACTACCTATGATATTAGCATACCAATTTTGATATACAATTGTCCCTTTATTAGGATATAGGTGAGTACTAGGATAAAAACAAAGAGTACATACAAGTTTTCAGTTTACCATATTTTATTGTTTTTAGTATGGATTTCATCTAATAAAATTATGTAAAAATTATCGATCTCATCATTTTTTTTCTAATAATTTTAATCCCAAGATAATATTAGCCACCCCTAAGTCTCTCATTTCAAACTTGGTTGATAAAAAAGTCTTGATTTGATTTATAATGAAATTTGTTAGGCCCAAATATCAGTAGGTCATCAACATATAAACAAATGATAACACCTGTAGAGACATTATTTTAATTTATAATATATACACTTGTCTACTTCATTTAAGTTGAAGCCATCATCTTTGACAATCGAGTTAATTTTAGTATGCCACTTTTTAGGAATCAATTTAAGACCATATAATGATTTAACTAATCTGCATACCTTTTAAGATTAAGTAGAATCTACAAACCATTTGAGTTATTCCATGTAGATCTCATCATCGAGATCTTCATATAAAAAAAAATAGTTTTAACATCTATTTGGTGTATAATCAAATTATGTAAAGAAGCAATGGCTATCAACACTCTAATGGATGTGATCCTAGATACGGAAGAATATGTATCAAAGAAATTTATTCCTTCTATTTAAATCCATTAGCTACTAATCTAGTTTTGTATTTATCTATAGAATCATTGGGTCGTAGCTTCTTTTTAAAAACTCACTTATAATCAAATGATTTTTAACCATCGGATAAGCTAACTAGATTTCATGTATGATTGACTAAAATGAAACTTATCTCTCTATATCTATAGCCTCATTTCTAAAGGAGGCGTCATGAGAAGACATTGCCTCTTTAAATGTAATTGGATCACTCTCTACATTGTAGGTAAAAAAATCAAGTCCAAAGTCATTTGATATTCTAACCTACTTATTAGTTTTAGGCAACACATCAAGTTTGTTAGAACCAGAGAATTTGGTTAATCCACAGATATAGACTTAGAGTCTAAAGAGTCACCCCCAATAATTTTTAACTTATAAGGAAAGATATCTTTAAAAAAATGTGTCTCTTGATTATATTATATAAGAATCACTTAAAGTTATGAACCTATAGGCTTTACTATTAAGTGTGTATCCAATAAATACGTAGCTAATAGTTCTATTTTCTGACTTCGATCTCTCGGGATCAACAATCTCACATTGGCAAGACATTCCCAAGTTCTAATGTAATTTAAGTTAGGGGTTTTATCGTTTTATAGCTCGTACAGAGTTTTATCTAATTTACTAGTGAGATCCTATTTAAGACATATGCTACAATTAGGATAGCCTCACCCCAAAAATTACGAGGTAAACCTGAAGAGCTAAGCATTGCATTTACTAGATTTATCAGGGTTCTTTTTTTTTCTCTCAACGACTCCATTTTATTAAAGTATATAGGGTACAGTATACTGATGTATAATCCCTTAGGTTTCACAAAAGTCACTGAAGGCTTAAGAAGTATATTCTCCTTCCTTATCACTTTTAAGAATTTTGATCTTTCGATTAAGTTGGTATTTAACCTCGGCCTTATAAACTTGAAACATATTTAAGGCTTCATCTTTGAATCTAATAAGATTTATGTGATAAAACCTACAATGGACATCTATAAAAGTAATTAAATACATTTTACTACTTCTAGTTTGGGTTTCTTTCATGTTACAAATATCTGAGTGTATCAAGCCTCATAGTTCAAAATTCCTTTCAACAGATTTAAAAGGTTCTCTTGCAGTTTTAGTTTTAATACAGTGAATAGACTTCCATCATTTAGTTTAGGAATGATCAATTTTAATGAACTCATGCGTTTCACTTATTTTGTGGTGATTTGACACAATCTATCACGTTAAACATTCTCATTGCTCATGCTAATGATATAACTAGAAGAAGTATAAACTTTATTATAATTAGCACAAAGTTTAATTCATCATATCTACTTCAAAAACCTTTCCTACAAGTTTTTCATTATTAGAAAACACTACTTATCTGCACTAAATTACATCCTCAATGCCAGCTTCATCAAGCAAGTGATAAGATACAAGGATTTTCTTAAGATTTGTGACATGTAGAATCCTTTAGAGTCAATTCTCGTCCAGTGTGAACTTTAGAATCATGATTCTTTATTCAGCCACTTTTACAGTTGTTGAACTAGCAAGATGAATAACTTGGTAATGCTGAAATGGTTCGTATGTTTTGAACAATATTAAGTTCGACCCAATGTGCCTTGTCACTCCTAAGTCAAGCCACCGGCCTTCATTACTTCAACTGCACAAGTCTTTGTGATCATAGCCACTAGTTATTCTTCCTCTTTATTTTTGTCTACATTTGCTATGTTATATAATTTAATTCCTCCTTTTTTATGATGTCTGCAATTCCAAACGAAATGGCTTGGAATACAACACGCAAAGCATCTTGACTTAGTTTTTTATTTCTTAAACTTTTTGTGATTTCTTCAGGTTATGGTTGGGTTTGGCATTTTGGTTAGATGGAGTAGTTTTCTTAAAGTCTGTATTTTTTTTCTCAATGTTATGTACCTTTAGTACAACTGTCTTTCTTATAATATTACAGTCATACCTCTTCTTTAATTTGAATGTCCACTATTAGCTTCTCCATTGAGTTCATCTATCTTACATCTAATGTCTTTCTGGAATTCCTTCCATGATGGAGATAACTTGTCAATGACAAAAGATACAAAATATTGTTCATCTACATTTATTCCTTCTTGTAATACCTCATTGAAGAAAAGTTGAATTTCTTTAGTTTGAAATATAACTGATTTATCGTTTACTATAATGTAGTAGTTAAAGTGACTAACCACGTATTTTTTGTATCCAATATCTTCAGTGTGGTTTTTTTTGTTAATGTTTTTCAAAGGTCCTTAGATAATTTAAAGTCACAATATAAGTCAAACATCAGATTTGTCATACAGTCAAGGATGTGATCTTTACATAACTCATCATCTTCTTTTCATCTATTTAACTTCCAATTATGATACGATTTCAGCACATTTGAGTCAAGTTTCTCTTTGATTATATAAAGAAGTTTTTCTTTACGTGCGAAAAACTCTATCTTTTTCTCCCATCTTTTGGAATTAGATCTATCAAACAAATCTATTATTATAGAAGCATGAGAGTAACATTTGGAAGTTGTCATCTTATAGTTTCAATTAAGATATTAATTATGCTGAATAAGATAGATTAAAGACAAGTTCTTATAATATTGAAATAAACAAGGAATTGAGCAATCTGATGTAAATCAATAATTTAAACAGAAACATATTAGTTTTGTGAGAATTTTCAAAAATTTGTGCTCCAATCAGATTTTAAATTTGTACAAAAAATAAATGATATATGAAACAAATATATCTAATTGCAGAAACAACCATATTTCACTAATTTGAATATATCAACAGATATTAAACATAAAGCATTTCTTAATTAATATAAACAAAATCGGTAGGATAGAAAGATCTAAAATTCGAACAGATTTGAAAAATCAGATAAATCTGACAGTTTTTAATTAAATCAAACAAATATGTTTAGTCAGATTTGAGTAAGTAAACTGATTTATTTAAATAGACACAATATTTAACAGATCTAATTAAATAGATAAATCTGATAAATATTTACAAAGTAATTAACTGATATAATTAACAAGTCTTAATTAATATCAGAATCTGAATTAAATTAATAAACAAATTCGAATTATGAAATAATTGGTACGCAAATATAAATTGAATTAAATTAAAAATAAATCTGAATTAGAAATTAAATTAGTATGTAGATCTGGATTAAATTAGATCAAAACTAAATCTGAATTAGGAATTAAACTAGTACATAGATCTGAATTAATTGATTGGAAATAGATCCGAATTAAGATAAATCTGAAACAGTAATGGATTGTAAAAGAAATGGTACAAAATAAAGAGTTGTCTTCATATTGTTATTTAAGTACCTAGAGTATCAATAATTAATGTAATCCAATGTAGAAAATAAATTAGGATTTAATAGGAAAATAACAAGTAAGAACGTGTGCACTTGTTGCCTCCAACAAAATAAAATAGTAATAGATAAATGAAGTTAGTGGAGGCATGGAACCAAGTTGCATTTCAGAAGATAATTCACACCTTATTTTGAAATAGAAGATCAATCCAAAGTCGCTGCCACGAATGTCATAGTAGCCTTATTTGAACATAAGTTAGGCTTAAAAGAGGTTCATGAATGCTATAATCAGACTGCCCAAAATGATAGAACTCTGTGGTTTGTTGATCGACCCATCGATTGATTGACTAGACTATCGATCGATGATCAATATTGATCGACCGATGCTAATCAACTGAAGGTGCGCAAAAAACATCCAACAACATTTGCACCTAAATTGATTGAGTTTCGATTAATTAACAGCTTGGTTCAATCAATTGACCATGGCAAAAAACTAGTCGTTACAGATCTGTTGGGCTAGGCTCGATCGATCGACCCCGACTGTTTTAGATCCGTTGGAGCTTTTTCTATAAATACTTAAATTCTGAATCTTTACGATTATGATGGTTTTGAGTGATTTAGAAGCCTTAGTATATCATATTCTTCCCAACCCTTCTACGCTATCACCTAAAGAGATTTATACATTCTCCATTGTGATTAATTACTCTGATAATCATTCTAAGCTCCATTTGATGAAGAACATAGAATTTTATAATTTTTAGAAAATAGATATTAATCCTTGTATGAAAACGCATTGTAGCTATCATCCTCTAGAGTGCTTATCTAAGTGAATTTCCAATTTGAAACCTAACTAAGCCATTTAGTTGTAGGAGATTCACCAAACCCACTCTCATTACCTTGACAGCCTCATCGGAGCATCACATGTAAGGTAGCCGATCGAAGGATATGAAGAATCTGCATCAACGATCAAGGGAGTACAAGAGAAGCTGATTGAAGCATGGGAGAGCATTGATCAAGTATATCAAGAAGGCACATTAATAAGGGCTTAATATGACAAGTAAGGTTGTTAATTGTATGAGACTGTATACTCTTTCCTTGTGTAGGATTGAGTATAGAGTTTGTAATCCAAACTCAAGTAGGTTCTTACATAGGACCTAGGTTCTTATGTATGACCGAATTCACCGGACATGAGCGTGTACGTGTTAGCCTCTATGGGAGCCTCCGATGGAAGTAAACATAGGTCATTGGATTAGAACCACTAGTGGTTGTTGGTTAGCTAATAAAAAATCAATTTAGTCTCCGAGGGAGTCACCGACACGAGTATAAATGTAATCCACCAACATGGGTGTGTACGTGTAGGTTCTAGTGTAGGACTAAGGTTGTTAGTTAGCCGATATATAACGCCCCGATTCCCATGGCTCGAGTATGACTGTTACCACGAGAACCCGGACGTTAATTTAGGGAGAAAGTATCACCTTTAAGTATGGTTTCCAGTTGGATTATGTTTCCATATTCACAATTGCACTAGTGGGCACCATAGAGACAAAAAGATTATCATTCCATAAAAATATAACCATATCAAATACAAGTATTAATAGTTTACGAGTTTCCCCCATCTGAGACTTAGTACAAACCCAAAATATTAAGTGTCATAGGGAAAACAGATGAAAATAACTACTCTACTGATTGGGCTCGTAAAGCTCAGCAACATCGGCATATGGCTCCTCCTCAACCTACTCCACACCCTCCTTAGCAAGAGTGTCATCGGGAGTAACTCGAAGTTCTCCATTCTCCACCATCACTCCTACATCATCTGTACGGTTGATATTCTAAACATGAGTGGCCAACTCAGTGTGAGGTCCCCTCAAGATTACACACAACACACTAATCAAGAGTAGTTTAGAGAAATGGAAACATACAAAACATCTATGATGCGATTTTTTTTAAATACATGAGTGCATGCACATGTCCCTCAGCCTGGGGATGCTCATCCAGCTGGAAAACGTGGTCTGAAAGTCCCTAAGGACACACATCAGCCCCACCATGCAATTCCATCAAGAGCGGCCATCACCAGCAAAAATACCAAAGGTACGTGCTCTTAGTGTATGGCTCACCTAATGGTGGTCTGAGGCCAGTGAAAATACCTCGAGGGTACATGCTCTCAGCAACCAAACCACCAGACGGTAATATGGCTCGTCATCACATGTCCCGTCAGTGCCATGATATGCATGATTAACCGTCTATTATTAGTCCAATTTACAACCAAACCAATTATGACATTCCCTTATAACTAGTGGCCTCTCATATTCATAACTTCCAAATATATTCATTATAAGTTCAGTTAGGGACATAATCACAACGATTCATCTCAACAGGACATTTAGTCCAACAAATCCATTCAAAGATTCCATCCTTAGTGATCATTCCAATATCTTGCTTACAAAGGCCACCGGTTTAAGGTCTTATCTAATTAATGTGATCACAACAATCCAGATTCACAATTCACTTCCAGATTTCTAAGAGGAATAACTTTGACAATTCAAAATCCGTAATAATTTACAAAAATGTAGAGAAATTCACAATTTAGCATATAATTAATGATGTAATCAAATAATCATAAGACAGAGTTTAAATCATTAGTAACACGTTTTCTTAACAAAATAAATAGAACTATCACTTAACCAGTATGGAAGCGGAAAGCTCGAGGGGAGGAATTGTCACCTTAAGAATCGAAGCATCTTTCAATGTTGCTTGAAACATGTACACGCTCGCTAGAATTCGACCCTACCATGTTTTAGACCATTTATGCGGTTAGATTGTCATATCCATAATTTATACGGTTAAGATCAACCCTATGGTGGTGGCTCTAAAATTTTAAAGAGCTGGCCTATACAATCTAAATTCAAGTTTTAGGATTTAAATGGCCTATTTAATACTTTAGGAAGGTAGTGGATTCCATAGATATGACCCCACGTAGATTTTTAATTAAACAGACTTTACACGCATAAATGGTTTTGGGCTAAGTTTGGGTCCAATTTGTGATCACAATGGGCCATCTTTTAGAGAAATAAAATGACCACTTCACAGACCAATATATGGTTTTCAAAACTCATAAGACGGATCCCTTTGTTTGTATGTGTACAATTTTTAACAAAGGCCCAAACATGGGTACTTGGAGTTGTGCAGAAATGGTAGTGCAGAAATGATTTTGGCCCAACTTTGGGCATGTACTACCATCAAACGGGGCCACCTTTTGGCATGCAGTCAAGTGCCCCTGGTAGAACTATGCATGATCTCCAAAATCCATAAGGTAGAGTCTGCTGGATACGTATAGATACTTTTTGGTGCTGGGCCAAACATAAGCACTTGAAATTTCTGCACAGAAATTCTTGCACAACTTTGCCTGACCCCATTTTGGAACTTAATTTCTGATCATGTGGGGTCCACTTTGGCCTAGGTAAAATATCATCCTTGTAGCCACACATACAATATTCAAGGTCCAAATGGTGGTCTCTACATTGCTCCCACGTGGGGCCCACCAAGGACAACCAAACATGGCCCAAAACACTAAAATTCAACGGTTTGTATTGTTTCTTCTGGCACGGCCCACTTAATATCTAGATCTTTTTCATTTTTCGGCCCCTGCCCTAGAATAAGCTGGAGGAACAGATGGACGGTGATGATTAAATACATACATCAAGTTAGACCCCAAGAGTTAGGCCTTGCTTGGACAACGTGCCTAGGCACGCTGCCTGGCAGCGTCCACTTGCCTGGCCCCACGAGTTCTTTATCAGGCTGATATTTATGTTTTTCCTTCATCCTAGCCACGGCCAGAGAGCAAATCACGTGTGACCTTGCCCAGATTGGGCGGTAAATAAACATCGCAGATGGGCCCTGGGAAGTTTCAATGGTGGACATCACTATTCCCACTGTTCTCTATGGTGTGGCCCACCTGAGACTTGGACATGCCTCATTCTTGGGCCCATGTCCTAAAATGATCTGGCAAAGCAGATGAACGGTTTGGATAAAACCAATACATCATGGTGGGGTCCCCGAGTGGGGCCCATAGGTTAACGCTCAAAGGGGCTTCCGCCCTCACGTAGCAACTTTTTTTTTCTTCCTTTTTTTTTTGTTTTCCCCTACACGGTGGTGTCCACATGGGAAATCCAATTTGTCCATCAGATTGGCCAGCTTAATGTGGGCCTAACGAGCCTTGATTTGGGTATGTTTTGTTGTTCAGAAACATGATAGTGGGCCTTGGAAAGGTTTCAACAGTTTGCCATTATTTTCTTTAGTATGGCCCACTAAAGATTTAGATTTTAATGATTTTTGTGGCCAAGGTCTAAAATGGCCTGGGAAGACAGATGAATGGCATGGATTAGTCACATACATCAAGGTGGGGCTCACAAATGGGGCCCCCAAATAGATAGCGTCCGTCCGGACGCTGTTTCCAGCGTCTCCTCTCTCACTCTCTTTCTCTTTCTTTTTCTCTTACTTATTTATTATTATTATTATTATTTATTTTTAACACACACACACACACACACACACACACACACACACACATATATATATAGTGGGGCCACAATCTGGACCGTCCATAGATGTGCTTCATCCTTGGGTTCCCAACCCAAAATGATATGGCCAAAGGGTTGGACGGCTTGGATGGCTAATAAACATTATGGTGGGGTCCATAATCAGTTGGTCCCACAGATAGTTTGGATCAAGCTGATTTTATATCATCCCTCCATCCAAACATATAACCCCTTTGTAGGGTTAGGATTTCATGCATGTACAAAGGTGGGGCCCACATCGGGGTGGCCCACCTTATCATCACCATCACAATCATCATCTAAGCAAAATCAATATAAAAAAATACAAAATGTTGAGTGAAGAGGGTGTACTCACATTGATCTCCTTGATCGAAGGTCGATCTTTGACGATTGAAGTAGATGGATGGTTGAGATAGAATGGGAGGTTGATGATGGCCCACCAAAGATCGCCACACACTCACTCTCTTAATGTGAATGGATGAAAGGAGGTGGAAGAAGGGGGTGAGGGTATGCACGTTCCCTCCCTCCTTTATAATCTCTCTCTTTTTTTCTTTTTCTTTTTTTATTAATGAAGGCATGGAGAGGTGTGGACCCTCGCCGATTTTTCCGCGCTCCCACACGACGTCGTTCTCCCTTTCCTTTCGGAAGAAGAAGAAGAAGAAGAGGTGCGTGCGTGCGAAATCGTCGTTTGTGCCACTGGCTTGCCTCGTTCTCGAGGGCTTCGTTTGGTTGTCGTATTGAGCTGGATGTGTTTAAGTGAATTTATATAAGACCAGAGTCGCCACTAGCCAGTTACTTCGAATCTACAGTCGGCTAGACCCCGTAGAAACGTTAGAGAAGGGGATCTGAAGATCCTTTCCTCTAAAATGACTCCTGTTGATCTGCGGCCAGAGATTCAAGGTAAGGGATCACGGTTACAGGGTGGGAAGAGGTTAGGCACCCCACACACTGCCCGTACCGAAGTACGGTCTCTACTTCACAGAATCGATCGAATATTTGAAAGTCTAGTTTAATCCTCGTATATTCTCATGGATGACATGATGCATGAATGCGGGTCTGAACAGTAAGAGTTTCTGATGGGCAGGTTCCAACAACGGGCAAGCCCAGAGCATACGCTCGAACTGACAGGTGCTTAATATAAAGACATATGCATGTGTGCTTGAGTAATCAAGGTGTTTTATGGTGAAGCATGAATGCAGGTCTGAACAGTAAGAGTTTCTGATGGGCAGGTTCCAACAACGGGCAAGCCCAGAGCATACGCTCGAACTGACAGGTGCTTTATGCGAGATGCATGCGGTGTGTTTGAATAATCAAAGTGTTTGCAGTGAAGCAGGGGGGTTGGAAGAAAAGTAAATGTTGCACTTATGCTAGATGCAAATGAGATGATGCTGGAAAAGAGTAGCTGAGTGGACGGAGGTGTCGCAAGGGGTTGGCTTCGAGTGGCTGGATCAAGACTTGGATGGCTTGGGAGGCTTGGACCAGTGGTCAGGCTGGGCTGGACCAGGGCTAGACTCTCCTCACTCGGGCTCTCCTTGGTGAAGGAATGGGCTAAAGGATGAAGGAGGGTGACTCAGACGGACGGGCTCTCTCTGGCTGAGTGGTCTGTTGAAATGAGAAGGGGAGGGGGGTATTTATAGCAGCGAGCAGTGGCAGAAGTCGTAATTTTGTCCGGGCGGCCTGCCATGGGCCTCCCGTACGGCCGCTCCTCGGTTTCCAGCGAGTACGGCCGTTCCCTCGGGGCTGCTGTTGGACTCGCTGGTCGACTCAGTGAGTTGACTCAGCGGGTCGACTCGGTGGTTTGACTCGACGGGTTGACTCGACGGGTTGACTCGGTGTTTTGACTCGACGGGTTGACTCGACGGGTTGGCTCAGCGGGTTAACTCAGCGAGTTGACTCAGTGAGTTTGACTTTTTTTTGGGATTTTTTTACTGGACTTTTTTATGGGGGGTTTTTCAGGGTGGTGTTTAGGACTGGGTTGACTGGGTTCAGGCTTGAACTGGGCTATGGAATGGGGCTTACAAGGGTGAGTTTGGCTGAGTTTGGACTTGGGATTTGGGGGTATGGTCCTCCGTTCAACCAGCTATCTCTACCAACAGTGTAGCCGAAGGTGGGGTGTCTACAGATGCCCCTCTTTGGCAGAGGTTGCGTGCAACCGAATGCCAAAGCTAGTGGACACCCCACTTCTGACCCGGTCATTCATGGATCATGGTCTGAAATCATTGCTTGCCTTTGCATCTGTGCCAGTTGATCGTTTGGAGATCGCTTACTTGCACATACCGCGGGAGTTTGGAGAAAACGTTGCGATTGTCCCTGCAGTTTGCTGCAACCTGGGTACCCAATCGCAACCCTTCCATTCCCGATCGGTACTAACATCGGAAAGGTACAGCAGAGCCTCTGCGTCGACAGTCTTACGAGGTTACTGACCCTGTGATTGATTGTGTGTTTGATGTTTTCCCAGATCACTCCAGGAGTACTTGTTTCGCTTGACTGTCAAAGTGGTTAGACGCCCTGCGTCCGATAGTCTTACGGGATTCTACTACGCCGACTTGGACTCAGTCAAGGTACTTCAGGCATCCACGCCTAGGTATGTGCGGGTGGGCTTTTTCCACCCGATCTGCTGGTTTCGATGCTTGGTTTACGATTCATTCTTTCCTTGATTGTGGTCTGGAGTCTTTGTTGTCCTTTGTATCTGAGTCAGTTGATTGTCTGGAAATTGATGACTCGCACATACTGCGAGAGTTTGGAGAAAACGTTGCGATTGTCCCTGCAGTTTGCTGCAACCTGGGTACCCAATCGCAACCCTTCCATTCCCGATCGGTACTAACACCGGAAAGGTACAGCAGAGCCTCTGCGTCGACAGTCTTACGAGGATGCTGACCCTGAGACTGATTGTGTGATGTTTGATGTTTTCCCAGATCACTCCAGGAGTACTTGTTTCGCTTGACTGTCAAAGTGGTTAGACGCCCTGCGTCCGATAGTCTTACGGGATTCTACTACGCCGACTTGGACTCAGTCAAGGTACTTCAGGCATCCACGCCTAGGTATGTGCGGGTGAACTCTTTCCACCCAATCTGCTGATTTTGATACTTGGGTTACAATTCATCGTTTCCACCTGTTCAAATGGTTTCTGTGACCGAGCCTTTTGGCTTTCATCTTTTTGTATCTTGGCATGTGGTACGACCGCACTGACACTGGAGTTCAGTTCGATCGTACTTTGGGTGCATTGGATCCGATGGTCTCCGGGGAAACCGCGAGACATCGGATCTTATTTGATTTTTGCGTCAGCTCCTACCCAGAGATATGGAAGATCTCCCAGCGTGTTGGAGGCAGAACGCTCTACTGGAAAACATTTTTGGATTTTTGAAAAGACACCCACTCTGGGGAGTGATACTCCGTGGGGTTTTTATTTGCAAAAAGTAATATTTTTTTTTTGTCTTTTTGAAATGGAAATCTGGTTGCACGTGCCTCCACTAGGGATGCCTGTGGGGTCTTTGGCTAACCGGCTTTTATTTTGAAAGCAGGTAAACATGATGATTGATGCGATGGATGCTGATGCATGGAGATGCATGATGAATGCATGGCTTGGCTCATTCTCTTCTCATTTGATGGTTTTGCTTTTGCTGTGGGTGCAGAGAACTTTGAGCTTATTGCTTGTAGGGTTGTACTCCCTTGGGGATTTTTCTTTTTGATACGGAGGTTTGGACAGCGGGTTGGTCAAGATCCCGACCCGTGGTCGATCAGGTCCATCGTCCCAAGATGCTGTTTCTTTGCTAATGAGAACGTACGAGGATATCATTCGACTTCAAGATGTTCTTCTGGGCATTTATGTGATTGAGATGGTGTTTGGTTGCCCATTTTGGTCAAGATTCCAATTTGCGGGTGATTGGATCCGTCATCCCATACTGTGAAGTGAGCGGAGTTCAAGACTCCTGAATTGTAGTGCTGGGGATGCTAATTTTTGTGGTTTTTTTTTTATTTATAAATATGTGGTCTGAATCTTTACCTGAGCGATCAGGATAGAGATTGGTTACTGAAAACACAGGAAATATTTTTGTGATTTTTCGAAATATTTTTGATGAAAGCAAAAAAAAGTATTTTTGTGATTTTTGCAGATATTTGATTTGATGGAAATATTTTTTTGTGATTTTTGAAGAGGTGATTTTGCAATGTTTTTTGTATTTTGTGATTTTTCTGAAATGCAGGGAAAAGATGTAGAATTTTCATCCACTTCCAGCTTCTACTGCTAGTAAGGCACCCGATCCATTTTACGTCAGCGAGCAAGACGAGTCTCACACAGTTAAGTGCCGTAGTTTTACATCTTCGGATGAGGAGATTTTGAGGGTTTTCAGTCAACACACCCACAAAGTTGCCTGTTCCTCATGTGCAATGCACATAGACCACGTATCGTCCGACGGACTCCTTCGGCCACAAAATGAGCCACATCATCACATTTCCCTTAGTCAATCCAGTTTGGGGTCTTACGTTGCTCACAATTCCGTGAGGGTGAGCTCCACCTCCCAACAGCCTTAATCCCCTTCATGAGTTCTAGGAACAGGGAACATCCGTCAGCTTCAACAGCGACTTCCAAATCAAGGTTGTCTATCACGGTGCGTTCAACACGAACAGGATTGCGGAGTTCTGCCCGCCACAGCCCTTACCTGTTTAAGAGATTCCAGACACCCGTACGATCAAGTGTCAGCCATGCCTGGAACAGGTTAGGAAAGAAAGCCCCCGAGAAGTTAATCCCAGTGTAATTTTAGGTCTTCGGACCGCTGGGGATGAATTTGTGCAGTTTGAAATTTTTGGTGAATCATTTTTTTTTTATATTGTATCTATATTTTTTTTGTTTTGAAAAGGTTCCAGACTTCAACTCGGGTAATCGAGATTGACACTGGTTTTTATGGAGAGCTTTAAAATATTTTTAGTATTTTCGAAATGATCCGGGTTATCAGACCTTGATTTCAACGGTCGAGGCCGATGCCGGTTTTTAGTTGAAAGCGAGAAAGGTCCCCCGAGAAATTAATCTCAGTGTAGTTTAAGGTCTTCGGACCATGAAACTGTACAAAAGAGGGGCAAACATGTTTTTTTGTTTTTGAAAAAATGTCCGGTGTCAGCGGATGGACAATCCAGACTGATGTCGGTTTTTATTGAAAATCTCTCGGGATGTCGATCCCGACGTAGTTTAAGGTCTTCGGACCAAAACTTTAAAAGCGGGGCTGGTAATATATTTTTATGATTTTTGAAAATGTCCGGAGTCATTGATCTTGATGTGAGCAAACAAGACCGACGCCGCCTTTTATTGAAAATCTCTCGGGATGTTGATCCCGACGTAGTTTAAGGTCTTCGGACCCAAAACATGTACAAGAGGGGGCAAACACATTTTTTGTTTTTCGAAATGATCCAGATCATCAGATCTTAGCCTGAAAGGCTGGGATCGATGCTGGTTTTTATTAAAAATCTCTCGGGACGTTGATCCCGACGTAGTTTAAGGTCTTCGGACCCAAAACATGTACAAATAAGTGTTGAAAATGCATAAATATATTTTTGTGGTTTTCGAAAATACCCGGTGTCGTCGGATCTTGATTCGAGCAATCAAGACCAATACCGGCTTTTATTGAAAATCTCTCGGGATGTGAATTCCGACGTAGTTTAAGGTCTTCGGACCCAAAACTTTAAAAGAGGAAAGGCATTTTTTTGTTTTCTTTTTTGAAAAATATTCTGGGTCATCGATTCTGATTCTGATGGTCAAGATCGATACCCATTCTTATTAAAAATCCCTCGAGATCTTGATCCCGACGTAGTTTAAGGTCTTCAGACCCAAAACATGTACAAAAGAGCAGCAATCCAGATTGGAGACTACGGGAATTCTCTTTAGAATGGTTCGGATCATCAGGTCATAGCTTTTGGATGGTTGAGATCATTGTTTGACCAAGTCAATCTTTTTCTTTCTTTTTCTTGAAAATTCCATGGAACTTTTTCACATCATCCACCCAATTTCTCACCCATTTCTCATGAGATGAGATTTTGGTGAGATTTCCTCTTTTTCTTACCATTCTCTTCCATCACTTCATTCTTACATGGAGGTACAAGATTCACTTGCAACCACCCTTCCCAAGGAGGAGTACTTCCCAAGGAGAGGAGGTGAGAAGTCACCTCACCTAGGTGGAGGCTAGGACGGCCTCCCATGGGCCGCCCGACCGGTCTGTGCCTCCTGGTCTCTTCAGGGGGCTGGGTAAAAGGGTGCCCTCCCCTTTTCTATATAACATGGGGCACCCTTGCCCCCTCAAACGTGCAATCTCTCTCTTCTCTCTCTCATACTCTCTCTTTTTCAAGTTTTCTCTCTCTTCTTTGGTGGCCTTTTGCTTCTCTCAAGTGGTGGACCTTAGAGAAGTCTTGGGACAGTAAGGTGGTCCTTCTTTGGTGAGTGGTAAAGGTATGGACCACTTCCTTTCTCTTTCTTGTCCTTTTCCATCTTCATTGTCTCTTCTCATGGTCCTTTTTCTTTTTTCATGTAGCTATCCAAAGAGGTGTGAAGGTGGGCCCAAGTATTCTTGACCTTTTTCTAGATCTCAAGTTTCTTCCAAAGGTGGTGCATGGAGAAGGGCATTGCAAGCTCTCCACTTCATTGTTTTTTTTTCTTTTTCATACTCCCTCCATGTGCATGTAAAGAGTAATTTTGCCATGTCATCAAGTGTGCATGGCAAAATACTCTATTTTTTTCATGGGAGTTGGGCCTCTTTTCATATGTATCAAATGGGCTCAAAGTGAAGTCATGGCCCTTGGTGTATTTGGTGGGCCCAATGCTTCATTTTGGGCTCCTTCTTACTTTCTTTCTCTTGTTATTTCCCTTTGGAGCTTTCTTTTTCTTTTCCATCTTTCTTTCAAGGCTTGGGCCCATGGGCATGGTAGGGCCCATCCCAAGTTTTTGAGCTCATGGGGCTCACTTTGGGTGACCCCATCTTTCTTCACATGTGTATGGATCAAGGTGGCTAGCCCATTTTTCATTTTGGATCTCAAGTGGGCTAGTTTTCCTAGTTGGGCCTTTATGGACAAGTGGCCCAACTCTTCCATATGATGTACCTCCTTGTACAAAGTGTAGTGGGCTCCTTGAAGTTTTTCATGTGGATGGGCTTTTGGGCCTTCGTTGACACTTGGGCATTTCTTTGAACCATGTGTGCCCCACTATACTTTGTTCATGTAGGATTTTTCTTTTCATGCTTTCTCTCTTGATGGATGGAGGACTTGAGTTACTTGACCATCTACAAGTCTCATGAGTGAGTTGTCCCCACAATCTCACTAGGTTCAAATGGTTTTCCTTGTGGTAGGAATGTGGTTCTCAAGAGTTTCCCTTAGATGTTATCAACCTCAAATGGATGATTCTCAAGTGAGCTATCCGTACAACCATGGCTCCTTGATCTTTTCTTTGGGGGCTTGGTGGGTCATCCACCATCATTCTCAAGTATGAGTGATTTTTCTTTCCATTTGTGGGAAAGAATGATACCCATAAGCTACCCATTTTTGTCCCATGCCTTGGGACATTTTAGATTTTGATCTTCAAGTGGGCTATGTGTACCATTCTTATCCATTTTCATGATGGTTGGGTGACTCATCAAGCCATGCTCTTTTGTGCTCAAATGGTCTCCCTTTTTGGTGAACAAGTTGGTGCACATAAGTTGCCCAAACTTGCCTTTTCATGGGCGTTTTCAACTTTGATTCTTCATGTGGGCTATGTGCATCAACTTTCTACCCTTAGCTTCTTTGATTCATATGTTTGTGGGTAGACCTCCTTGTTGTATTCTCATGGTCCAAACTTTCATCAAGATGAGGCACATAAGGTTGCCCATGGTTAACCCATGAATGGGTCCTCATGTTCTCCAAAGTGGGCTATGTGCTCTCTCCAATCTATTGAGATGAGACATTTGGGTTGCTCTTGGGGGCCCATTTCCTTTCTATCCCCCACTTGCCCATGCACATGTGTAAAAAGATGGAAACATTTTAAGTGAGAATCATGACCTTGGCATAAAAGTGAGTCAATCCTTGGCCACATGTGGACTTTGAAGAGGAACTTCTCATGTGAAGTAGGACTCTCATCCTTAGTTGATCTCATGGCACTTGAGTGCATTTGTTGTCCAAAATGTGTCCTTGGATGATAGACTTTTCTTGCCTAAGGCATGCTATGCCACATTCTTTAAGGTGGGCCTTACTTTTCCCAATGGGCCCAACACATATCCTAAGTGACACATGGAGTTGGACTTTAGATTTTGCATTTGAATGTGAGTCCAATCCCATGGGTTTCTTGGATGATAATTTGGATTTTAACGGGTAAAGGATAGGGACTTACCTTGCCAAGCTTGTAAGATTCCATGGCGGATGGTACCAGGGGCCACCAAGTGGTTGACGAGGATGATCCTGCTTTCATTGTCCGCCGAGGCGACCACATGTGTTCCCTAGCTATGGAGCATCAACCTCTTCCTGCTATCAAGGGTCGAGGTACCAGGGATCGCTGGGACAATTGGATGAAAGAGCCACAGCCCTTGCTTGAGCGAGTACTAGATGGTACTCCTTTTGCTGGCCTCCTCACCCTACGCTTCCATAATAACGACGCCAACCGCATGATGCTTGCGGCCCTTTGTGAGAGGTGGCGGGATGAGACCCACACCTTTCAACTCCCTTGTGGGGAGTGGGGAATAACCCCCTTGGATATTTACATGCAGATAGGTTTCCCGTTTCATGGGGCAATTGTCCCTCAAGTTAGCTCTCTAGCTCCCCTCTCTCCCACTGATTGGCTGCGGCTTGTCGGTGACGTCCCTCCTGAGGGTGAATTCCAAGGCCAACAAGTGAAGATGCGATGGTTTTACAACAATTTTGCTTCCGTCGTCCCTACCACCAAGCGAGAGGCCCTCCACAAGGCGCGGTCCATGATCACTTATGCTTTTGGATCCTTTCTTTTTTGCCATGCGAATGAGAGAGTTGATCCTAAATTTCTTCGTTTAGTCGAGGATCTTCATCACCCCTATAACTGGAATGGGGCCATCCTGACCCGTCTCTTTCAAGGTCTGGACAAGACCTGTCGGCATAGCCGGTCCTTCACAGGCTTCTGGCCTGTCGTTGAGGTACCTCTTCTTTCATCCTCCTTGGAGCCATTTGCCTCATTTCTCTCTCTGATCATTGAATGTGCTTTTATCCAGACCTGCTTTTATGACCATTTTCCGCATCTTGCGCCGAGGATGCGAGATGACATTGAACCCGCTCAGTATCGCCACATGTACTGGCATCAGCAGAATCGTCAGCGGAACTCCCGAGTTCCCGGGGACAATTGGCGTGCTGATATAGATGGGCTGACCGTTGAGGACGTAAGTATCTTGCTTGTCTTGGTCCTTGTGCTGTACTTGTAACTGATCGTGGTAACCTCTTCTGCTGCAGTTTGCCCGGATGCCGTACGCTAGTTTCCCTCTCTACTACACACCCCATCGCGTGGAGGCGTATGATGCTTCATGTCTCCGTATTATGCTTTCTGACGCTGAGTCCTTCCAATGGTACTTGGGAGAGAGATTGCTTCGGCAAGTCACTGGGGTGGCTCGGGTCCCCTGTTCTGCACCTCCTCCAGCTGCTCGGATGCCAGCTGATGAGAGAGTTGAGGCTCTGGTGGGCCAGCCTGGCTTCCGTTTCACGATCCTGGATCGTGATTATGACGAGTGGTATCTGCTATTTGGCTAGGGGCCTTTGCTTCCTTCGCTTTATGTTCCAGGTGGCCGTCGCAGGTATGCTGGAGGTTCAGTGACTGCTCCTTTGATGGATCTTTATCGTCGGGAGCGGGACGCGAGGAGGGGCGATGATGATTATGTTGGTGACTTGTAGCTGTCTCTGCTTTACATGGCCTTGTACTTTTGTTTTTGTCCCCTTTTGTATCAAGCTCTTTTGGATGAATATACAGGCTTTAATTTCTCCCGAATTCCTTGGTGATGTCTGTATGCTTTGACTCTTGACTCATTCCTTCATGATTTGAGACTACTTAGCTGCATGGGTGATGACTTGAACGGTTCAGATTGCTTGTTTAGGCCCTGCGGGGCCCACTTGATGATTGGATCTTGGATTTTAGCCCTTCTTTTGATGATTGGTCTTTTGATCTCGCCACTCCATGACTTGTGTAAGCTTTTCAATGGTTTGGATCTTGATGATTTGGCCCTTGAATGGTTCAGATTGATGGATTTGGCCCTGTGGGCCCACTTGAGACCTTAGCTTTACTTTGGGGCACTTCTTTTGATGATTCGTGAGGTTAGGAATGCTTCTCATGGTGTGGATGATGGCTTGAACGCCTCAGATCGCTTGATTTGGCTCTGTGGGCCCACTTGATGATTGGATCTTGGATTCTGGCCCTTCTTTTGATGATCAGCCCTTTGATCTTGTTGTTTCATGGCTCATGTAGGTTCTTCAATGGTTTGGATCATGAGGATCTAGTCTTTGAATGGCTTGGATTGCTTGTGGCCCCCACTTGATCACTTTCCCCCTTCTTTGGCTTGATCAGCCATATTCCGGCCATATTGCTTCGTGATTGGACCAGTGGGGCACCTTTTGTATGATCTTGATCATCTTCAGTTGAAATTTGGAGTGGACCGGAGCCTTGGGCGGCCCACGGAGCGCCATCTGCTGACGTGGACTGTCAACCTCACCTACCAAGAACCTTGGAGCCAATCCCGCGGAGAGAGGAAGTTTACGTCCGTACGGGCGGCCCAGGGCAGGCCGCCCAAGGCTCGCCTCTTGAGCGGCCTGGGCTGGCCCTGGTTCGGACATCCTCTGCTGTCCTTTTCTCTTGTCCCCACATCCTCTGCACTGGATCATTCGATTCCAGTCATGAATCTACACTTTGTCCCCTCTTTCCTTCTCTTTTTGTCTTTTTCTTTCTTGATCTTTTGTTGGGCAGCCATTGATGATGGCTTGGGGGCCCTTGTGGGAGAGATTGGTGGGTCCCGTATTTCAGCAATCGATGAGGGCTTTAAAGATGATGAGGTATCTTGGATTGATGGTGGAGATGGAGCATTAAATGGGGGCATTGATGAGGGGTTAGGGATGGTGGTTGATGAAGCTTTGAATAGCTCCATTAATGGTGGGATGGCTGGATTTTCAGATTTGAATGGGACCTTCATCATGGGAGGAATGGATGGTATAGATGGGATGATGGGATGGGACATAGGTGAGGCTATGCATCCCTTGAGTGTGGGTCCCATGGATGACGTGATGGACGGTGATGATGGGACTATGAGGGACATAGATGGGCTGATCTCATGTCTGGATGGTATGGATGGCTCAGATGGTACCTTTGACGGTTTGGATGCTCTGGATGAGGGCCGAGACGTGCGGCACACTTGTTTGGGTGGACTTGATGTGATCATTGATGATGTCCCCTTGATGATGGACGGTGTAGATGCCTCGATGATCCCCTTGATCGGCCAGGATGATGACTGGATACATGATTTTCTGTTGGAGGGGGCCGCAGGTCCAGATCTGACCGTTGATTCTTTGATCGGGGTTGCCGGGACCCCTTTGGATGGTTCAGATGTATTCTTTGACGGTCAGATTGGTCAGGATGCCACGATGTGCGGTGTGATCTTCACTGATGGCTCTTTCGGTTGGGAGCATTGTCCTTCTTTTGGTCATCAGCCCTTTGCGCACTCTGTTCACGAGGTGGGCGAGTCTTCTCATGCGGCTGAGGTTGTGACAGTTTCCGACAGTGATGCGGCTATATCAGACATAGCCGTTACTGGGGACAGGTCAGGGGCTGTCGAGTCTGCAGAGGTTCCAGCTTTTCCTTCTCCTTCGCCTGTTGACCTTCCGATCTTCGATGAGTTGTCCTCGATTTCTGGGCCTTTTGTGCTGGAGGGGGGTACCGGTGAGGACTTGTCAGCTGCTTCCCTCGTTCTTCCTGCTCGCCACGACTGCTTGCTTGGCTTGACAGCTTGTCAGTTTATGAGATTCGAGATTTGGAGTCCTATGGCTTTGGCAGTCTGATTCATATGGCTAGAGTTGACATTGACTGGAGGATGCTCGGAGCTGCCTTGATTGACTGGGTCCCTTCGTTGAACTTGTTTGCGTTCAACGATATGGAGATGGGACCTCTTTGGAGGAGCTTGCACGCTTGACAGGCCTACCCTGGGATTATGCCCAGTATTTTTCGCCGAAGACATCGCCGAAGACCGCTACACCACAGAACTGGTTTGGGATCCCCTATCTTGTTCGTCCTGCAGCTGGTGGCCAGGATGCCGTAGTGTTCTCTTTGGACTTGCTGTATGATCTTTTTTCGGGTCCTCAGGGTACGGCCGGTTCCACCTTTGCTCGGAACGCACTGATGTTCTGTTTGATTGCTGAGGTGCTGTTCTCGGGATGGCGCAGGTCCCAGACTCCTTTGCTTTTTGAGGTGATGAGCCGAGCTGTCCGTCGGCAAGGGATCATTTCTCTCATCTTGGCCGAGCTACTTGATGGGCTGACCGACTGTGCCCTGGGCCGCACTCGTGTCCTTCGCGGCTGTTGTGCTTTCCTTCAGGTATCTTTTCTGCACCTTTTTTCTTCTTGCTTTGCTAGGAATTGTTTTGCTTTAGCTGAACTTCTTTTACTTTCTGTGATCAGGTATGGCTATGGGAGCGTCTTTCTCTGACCGTTCCTGTACCTCTTCCTAGCATCCCTAGCTCTGACATCATGCGTTATATCATGGAGTTCCTTCCGCATACGGCTAGGATGAGCGAGCCCTTGTATCGCAGGATGTTCGCTGAACTTCGTGACTGGAACGTTCGTTGGGAGTCATCTTGGCTTTCACTTCCTCCAGTGCTTTGCGATGCACACACGCCATCCTCTGATGTTGGTAAGCTTTCGATCCTACTTTTCTTACCATCCCATCCGGTTCCTGCGGCAGTTTGGGTATGAGCAGGATGTTCCTCATTTCGCTTTCACGGGTATCGGGCGTCGAGTACTCCCCTCTAGATCTTCTGACTTCAGGACCCGGATTGATTGTTCCTCCTGGGCGAGTTATTTGACAGCTGATTTGTTGGGATTTGGCTGTGGACTTTTCCCGATGGCGACCGCTCCGTATCAGTACTGGTTTGCTGAGCAGTCTTTGTACCGACGTATCCCTTGCTGGCACCAGACTGCTGATGAGGATGAGCAGGATATCCTTGGAGATGCTGGCTCTTCATCTGGTTCATATGAACCTTTTGAGGAGCGCCCGTTTATCGATCCTGGCTTCCTTTTGGCCACTCATGGCCATCTGCTGTCTGAGATCTCTGCACTTCGGTATCATTGTGAGATGATGTCGAGGAGATTGGCTGCCGATCAGAGGTTGACTGATGAGGAGGACAGCGATCCGTACCCTTGAGCGCGATGAGGCGCATTACCTGCGTATGGAGGTGAGCAGGTTGAGAGCGAGACTATCTTTTATGAGTCAGAGGACTCACCTGATGTGGCCGAGGAGGAGGGTAGAGATTGATTGTGTTGGCCACCTGCACATTCTTTTTTTGCATATATGATTGATGATGATGCATTTTTGTATTTTTTGAAAAAGGTGATATGTTATATGTAAAAGAAATATATGCATTTAATTAAAAAAAGAGAGAACTGTTTGAAAATCTACTGTGCCATGAGTTGTCTTGTGAGTGTGTCTGGATTTTGTGTCAGGATATAGGAATCAGAACTGGGGCTCGGTCAATGATTTGACCGATGTCTCGAGATTCGACTTGCTTGATCCTTTGGTTCCCTAGAGATGTAGGCAATGGAAACTCTTGCTTCCTGAGATTGTCAGAGTTTGTAGAGTTCTTTGCTCCTAACTGTACTTCCTCTTGTTCTTGTACTTTTACTGCTTGAAACGATCTGGACTGTCTGATTTCTTGGTACCTGCACTTTTTTTTTTCTTCTCTTTTTTTTTTGAGCCATTTTTGCCTGCAGCGCTCTTTCGAGTTTTCACCACAGCCGGCTTTTTCCCGTCTTTTTTGCCCGTGGCGCCCTTTCGGGTTTTCACCACGTCACGGGTATTTGGTCTTGCCTGCCCCTTGGCAGCTGTGCTGTTTTTAACCCTTGGCGCCCTTTCAGGTTTTCACCAAGTCCGCTGTATGCCCACTGTTTTTTACTTCGGAGCGCCCTTTCTGGGTTTTCACTCCGCCCTCTTTGTTTAGGCACACCTTTCTTTTTCTTTTTCTTTTTCTTTTCTTTTTTTTTCTTTTCTTTCTGGATCTCTGGATAACTGCGGCGGCTATGAGGTCGGGAATCCGTCGTTGCCGGCCGATGGCAGTCTTTCAGCCCTTATCCTAAGTTACGATGATAGAGCTGTCGGTCTTTGCTAAAGACTCCTCTGAGATGAATGGATGGATGACTGTGTTGATTTTTTCCTCGGGTGCCTTGCTTTGGCTCACCTTTTTCTTTTCTCTTTTCTCTTTTTTTTTTCTTTTTCTTCTGTATTTTTTCCTCTTTTTGTCTTTTTCTTTTTGAATCCCCCCCCCCCCCCCCCCCC
>PVNU02001555.1:0-72925 GCA_003013855.2 Liriodendron chinense | reverse complement strand
CCGGTAGAGAGAGAAGAGTGGAGTGCAACGCGTTGCTGCTGTTGCATCAGCACTGCTGGGCAGCAAGGAAAGAAGAAGAAAAGAAGAAAGAGAAAGAAAAGAAGAAGAAAAGAAGGAGAAGAAAGGAAGGGAGAAGAAAAGAGAAAGAAGGGAGAAAGAAAGAAGAAAAGAAAGAAGAAGGCCAACTGAGTCGACTCGGGGAGCCGACTCCGACTCGATTAGGGTGTATAGTTCATTTCATGTGAGTGATTCTTCTAAAGAAATTTCCATTGATCTTTATCTTACTAGCTTGTTTCCATCTTTCTTCAGATACCAATTGTCTTGTCGTTTTATGTTATGGATCTAAGGTAAGGATCCTTCTTTAGTTCTGTTTCTAATAAGGTTTAGGAATTTGATTTGTATTTGTGTATAGTACGCATCCTAGGTAAGGGATCCATCACTTGATTTTGTTCTAAGATCCATCCTCTAATTTCTTTTCCTCCTTATTAATGTTTCTTCCCTCAAAATTTTCTGTACTAGTATCTCAGGAAAATTGTTAAGCAAACTCAACCTAGATTAGGTCGTGTACAAGACTTCTAGTTAGAATAACACTAGTAAGTATCGAAACACAAAGATTTTACATGTTATCCTTCTTTAGATTCAAGTTTACCATCAACTAGGGTTAGATGACGAATTACTTGAATAAGAGTAATGCATGCATGGTATGATTGGAATTTGGTTTTGGTATGCATTGTATGCTTGAAGAGATGTTCTCATGATTCATGACATTCATATACATTCTTATACACAACGACAGAACAGGAGCATGGTTGATTTGACTCCTGGCGTGCATGGTTGATTTGCCGCCTCGCTGTACCGGTTAGGTGAGCATGGTTGATTTGCGACAGGTTCCTAATGTTCAGTGGCAGCGAGTTCTGGTCGTTTCACTTGTTGAGCATGGTTGATTTGCTCGGTTGGATCAGTGGTGCATGGTTGATTTGCCCACTGGCGTGCATGGTTGATTTGCCGCCTCGTTGTACCGGTTAGGTGAGCATGGTTGATTTGCGACAGGTTCCTAATGTTCAGTGGCAACGAGTTCCTAGACGTTTATTGCTCTCGCACGTATCATAACATACATGACATCATGATAAACATGTTTCACTTCTAATAAGACATAAGGTGTTTAGATCTTCATTATATTCTTGTATATGCTTACATAATCCTAGCTGTTAGTATTTCACGTCTAACGTTCTATCAACTGGAATATTACTTATGATGAAAATGATCTCACTGGGCTTTAGCTCACCAAAATCACCACAGTTCCTGCAGGATATCAAGAGGAAGGAGGAGCAGCTGAAGCAGAATATTTGGATGATTATTTTTATTAGAAGACTTATATTTGTTTAGGTGTTGAATTTATTTCCTTTAGTAGATGATTGAAAACAGATTTTAGTAGATTTGAGTATTTTGCAGAATGGATGTAGTTGCTTGATTTAAACTTTTATTTGAGATTTAATTCATGGTTAATAAAATACTTCAGCTTAGTATCATTGTGGTATGTGGAATGAAATATCTCTACAGGTTATATTTGGATTGAGTTCATACTCTGAAACTCGAGCCTGAGTGGTTATACTCGAGTCTTGGATTTCAGGGCGTGACATTTCCAGCTCGGCGATTTAGTCCTTAGACAGAACCTCGGAGCTCCTACTCGTTCGCTGGATCTGAATTGGGAAGGCCCGCATCGAGTCATCAAAATTGTGCGGCCCGGTACTTATTATCTTGAAGACATGCCGGGAAGACCCGTACGTCGCCCTTGGCACGTGGAACACTTATTACGGTATTTCCCTTAATTCGATGTAATTCCGAACGACATTCCGAATGAATAAGAATCGAAGTCATTTCTTTTGGTCGCTACTCCAATTAATTGGACTCGAATAGCTTCGAAGAGAATACATACATTCTCTTGGCCAATTGCCTACCCTTGGTAGGGTTAAAATCAAAGTTATTGGTTGCTTCTCCATTTTATGGATAAAAAATAGCCCTGAAGAGAACATACATGTTCTCTTGACAAATCTTCTACCCTTGGTGGAATCAAAATCTCAATCGATAGACCAGTCTATCTCAACGCGGACATGGTTATACGACTCCCAGATTGAGTTAAACTCATTTTTTCATGAGTTAGTTATGCGAGCAATCAATATATGATCGACACAAGGCAAAAAAACTAAGGAAGAATACCCTGCAGCCGAAAATTCGAAAATGAAGAAAACTCTGCGGGATCCGATATTTATACGCAATCATTTCGTTTGATTTGGTTGATACATGGCGGCCTCTCATCTGGCACGACAAACGAACGGGCGCAAGCATTAAATATAGAGACATGTGGCAAGCGACGCTTCATTCCTTGCGGCAGAAAAAGCTGCGTAAAGCTGGCCATCATAAATGCGGGATCATGTTAAACGATTCACGCGTGATTCTTCTCCAGCATCGTACCGCGTATACGTACAAAACCCTTAGCATGGCTCCTCAACGCCAAGGGTTTGGGGGGCATCTGTTGTAGATAAATTTGGCTATGAGCAGATGATGCTCAAGAGAAATCGCAGCCGCATCCCGAATGCAAGCAGCTCGGCTCGTGCTTGACGAAAGGGGTCGCATTTCAGAGATACGAGCAGCTTGGCTCGTGATCGTTGAAAGGGGTCGCATCCCGAACATGTGAGCAGCTCGGCTCGTGGTCGTTGAAAGGGGTCGCATCTCGAACATGTGAGCAGCTCGGCTCGTGGTCGTTGAAAGGGGTCGTATCCCGAACATGTGAGCAGCTCAGCTCGTGGTCTTTGAAAGGGGTCGCATCTCAACATGTGAGCAACTCTCGAATGTGACCACTCCCAAATATGACCACTCCCGTTATGAGCACTCCCGAATATGAGCACTCCCGAATGTGACCACTCCCGAATATGACCACTCCCGTCATGAGCACTCCCGAATATGAGCACTCCCGAATGTGACCACTCCCGAATATGACCACTCCCGAATATGACCACTCTTGTCATGAGCACTCCCGACATATGAGCAGCTCCCATCATGTGAGCAGACCTGGTCTCTGGTCTCTGGTCTCTGATCTCAACCTGGTCTCTGGTCTCTGGTCTCTGGTCTCTGATCTCAACCTGGTCTCTGGTCTCTGGTCTCTGGCAAGGACGTCCCTCAGCTTGGCAAGAGGCCTGGCCTCATCTGCCTTGGTTTATCCCTCTTGATAAGATAAGGATAAAGCTTATCTCACTGATCCAAATAAGATAAGGATAAAGCTTATCTTACTGATCCGGATAAGATAAGGATAAAGCTTATCCCACTGATCCGGATAAGATAATGATTATCCTAACAAGATCTAATTAAATCTCTCCAATAATTATCTATAAAGAGGCCTCCGCACTCTCTCCAGGTATGGGATCGACCACCAGAAAAACTTCAACAATCTTTCCTTTCAGTATCCGTACTGACTTTGCCATCGGAGGACCGTAAGCCGGGCCAACTGGCGGCGGTCCTAACCTTTCTTGGTGATTACAAGTTCCCAATCTACACCATTCATCTTTGAGTGGAGATCAGACGACGAAGAATCAAAGTTGGTCCTTGACCAACATCTGTTAGCCAATTTTTTGCGATAACAAAGACAAACATGTGATTTGTGAAAATTTAAAATTTCTCTAAAAAAAGAGAGTTTTCTATAAAAAAAAAAAATTCTACGAAAAATGGGAGTATAGTAAAAAAGTTATAGTTACTGTGAGAATCGAGGTTTTTCTTTAAATACAAAGCCTTTCTTAAGAAAAAATGTGGTTTGTTAAAACTTATAATTTTTATGAGAAAATGAGAGTTTTCTAAAAAAAAGAGAGTTCTTTTAAAAAAAAATAAGTTTTTTTCGAAAAAAAATATAGTTTTGTAAAAAAAAAAAAATTGGGGTTATTTTGCAAAATGTTGGTTTTTTGAAAGTATAAAGGTTTTGTTAAGGAAAATGTGAGTTTTCTAAAAGAAATATAGTTTCTGGAAAAAAAACAAGTATTGTTAAAAAGTTCGAGTTTCCGTAAAAAACGACGATTTTTTGAAAGAAGAATGCCTTTGTTAGGAAAAAAATGGGAGTTTTCCGAAAAATATTGATAGGGCAAAAAGAAATAGAAAGTTTTGGAGAATTAAAAAGAGTTTTGTGTGAACAATGATGAATTTTTGAAAATATAGAGCTTCTGTTAAGACAAACGTGAGATTTGTGAAATTTTAATATTTCGCTGAAAAAATGACAGTTTTGTTTAAAAAAAATCTACAAAAAATGGGAGTATGGTTAAAAAGTTATAGTTTCTGTGAAAACCAAGGTTTTCCTTTAAATGCAAAGCCTTTCTTAAGAAAAAAAAAATGTGCGGTTTGTTAAAACTTATAATTTTTATGAGAAAACAAGAGTTTTCTAAAAAAAAAAGAGTTCTTTTAAAAGAAATAAGTTTTTTCAAAAAATGATAGTTTAGTGAAAAAAATAAATTTGGATTATTTTGCAAAATGTCAGCTTTTTTAATGTATAAAGGTTTTGTTAAGGAAAATGTAAGTTTTCTAAAAGAAATATAGCTTCTGGAAAAAAAACAAGTATTGTTAAAAAGTTTGAGATTCCGTAAAAAACGAGGATTTTTTTGAAGAATAATGCCTTTGCTCGGAAAAAAAAAGTGAGTTTTCCAAAAAAATATTGTTAGAGCAAAAACAAATAGAAAGTTTTCGAGAATAAAAAAGAGTTTTGTGTGAACAATGAGGAATTTTTGAAAATATAGAGCTTCTGTTATGTCAAACGTGAGATTTGTGAAAATTTAAAATTTCTCTGAAAAAAACAAGTTTTCTATATAAAAAAAAATTCTATGAAAAATGGGAGTATTGTAAAAAAGTTAATGCTTCTATGAAAATCGAGGTTTTTCTTTAAATACAAAGCCATTCTTAAGAGAAAAAAAATGTGCGGTTTGTTAAAACTTATAATTTTTATGAGAAAATGAGAGTTTTCTAAAAAAAAGGGAGTTCTATTAGGAAAAATAAGTTTTTTCGAATAATGATAGTTTAGTGAAAAAAAATTGGATTACTTTGCAAAACGTCGGTTTTTTTAAAGTATAAAGGTTTTGTTAAGGAAAATGTGAGTTTTCTAAAAGAAATAAAGTTTCTGGAAAAAAAACAAGTCTTGTTAAAAAGTTTGACTTTCCGTAAAAAACGACGATTTTTTGGAAGAATAATGCCTTTGCTCGGAAAAAAATGTGAGTTTTTCGAAAAAATATTGTTAGAGCAAAAGCAGATAGAAAGTTTTCGAGAATAAAAATGAGTTTTGTGTGAACAATGACGAATTTTTGAAAATATAGAGCTTCTCTAGAGACAAACGTGAGATTTGTGAAATTTTAAAATTTCTCTGAAAAAACGAGAGTTTTCTAAAAAAAAAAATTCTACAAAAATTGGGAGTATTGTAAAAAAGTTATACTTTCTGTGAAAACCGAGGTTTTTCTTCAAATACAAAGCCTTTCTTAAGAAAAAAAAATGTGCGGTTTGTTAAAACTTATAATTTTTATGAGAAAACGAGAGTTTTCTATAAAAAAGAGAGTTCTTTTAAAAAAAATAAGTTTTTTTTCGAAAAACGATAGTTTTGTAAAAAAAAAAAATTGGGTTATTTTGTAAAATGTCGATTTTTTGAAAGTATCAAGGTTTTGTTAAGGAAAATGCGAGTTTTCTAAAAGAAATATAGTTTCTAGGAAAAAAAACAAGTATTGTTAAAAAGTTTGAGTTTCCGTTAAAAATGACGATTTTTTCGAAGAATAATGCCTTTGCTCGGAAAAAAATGTGAGTTTTCTAAAAAAATATTGTTAGAGCAAAAACAAATAGAAAGTTTTGGAGAATAAAAAAGAGTTTTGTTGTGTGAACAATGACGAATTTTTAAAAATATAGAGCTTCTGTTAAGACAAACATGAGATTTGTGAAAATTTAAAATTTCTTTGAAAAAACGAGTTTTCTAAAAAAAAAAAATATTCTGCGAAAAATGGGAGTATTGTAAAAAAGTCATAGTTTCTGTGAAAACCGAGGTTTTTCTTTAAATACAAAGCCTTTCTTAAGAAAAAAAAATGTGCGGTTTGTTAAAAGTTATAACGTTTATGAGAAAATGAGAGTTTTCTAAAAAAAGAGAGAGTTCTTTTTAAAATAAAAAAAAAGTTTTTTTCGAAAAAATATAGTTTTGTAAAAAAAAAAATTGGGTTATTTTGTAAAATGTTGGTTTTTTGAAAGTATAAAGGTTTTTTTAAGGAAACTGTGAGTTTTCTAAAAGAAATATAGTTTCTGAAAAAAAAATAAGTATTGTTAAAAAGTTCGAGTTTCCGTTAAAAACGACAATTTTTTGAAAGAATAATGCCTTTGTTCGGAAAAAATGGGAGTTTTCCGAAAAATATTGTTAGAGCAAAAAGAAATAGAAAGTTTTGGAGAATTAAAAGAGTTTTGTGTGAACAATGATGAATTTTTGAAAATATAGAGCTTCTGTGAAGACAAACGTGAGATTAGTGAAAATTTAAAATTTCTCTGAAAAAATGACAGTTTTTTTTTTAAAAAAAATCTACAAAAAATGGGAGTATGGTAAAAAAGTGATAGTTTCTGTGAAAACCGAAGTTTGTCTTTAAATACAAAGCCCTTCTTAAGAAAAAAATGTGCGGTTTGTTAAAACTTATAATTTTTATGAGAAAACGAGAGTTTTTTTAAAAAAAAGAGAGTTCTTTTAAAAAAAATAAGTTTTTTCGAAAAATGATAGTTTAGTGAAAAAAAAATTGGATTATTTTGCAAAATGTCGGTTTTTTTTAAAGTATATAGGTTTTGTTAAGGAAAATGTTAGTTTTCTAAAAGAAATATAGTTTCTGGAAAAAAAAACAAGTATTGTTAAAAAGTTTGACTTTCCGTAAAAAACGACGATTTTTTTGAAGAATAATGCCTTTGCTCGGAAAAAAAAGTGAGTTTTCTGAAAAAAAATATTGTTAGAGCAAAAAAAAAAAAGACAGAAAGTTTTGGAGAATAAAAAATAGTTTTGTGTGAACAATGAGGAACTTTTGAAAATATAGAGCTTCTGTTAAGTCAAACGTGAGATTTGTGAAAATTTAAAATTTCTCTTAAAAAAACAAGAGTTTTCTAAAAAAAAAAATCTATGAAAAATGGGAGTATTGTAAAAAAGTTAATGCTTCTATGAAAACCGAGGTTTTTCTTTAAATACAAAGCCTTTCTTAAGAAAAAAAAAAGTGCGGTTTGTTAAAAGTTATAATTTTTATGAGAAAACGAGATTTTTCTAAAAAAAAGAGAGTTCTTTTAGAAAAAATAAGTTTTTTTGAAAAATGATAGTTTAGTGAAAAAAAAATTTGGATTATTTTGCAAAATGTCGGTTTTTTTAAAGTATAAAGGTTTTGTTAAGGAAAATGTGAGTTTTCTAAAAGAACTATAGTTTCTGGAAAAAAACAAGTATTGTTAAAAAGTTTGACTTTTCGTAAAAATCAACGATTTTTTGGAAGAATAATGCCTTTGCTCGAGAGAAAAATGTGCGTTTTCCGAAAAAATATTGTTAAAGCAAAAACAGATAGAAAGTTTTCCAGAATAAAAATGAGTTTTGTGTGAACAATGACGAATTTTTGAAAATATAGAGCTTCTCTAGAGACAAACGTGAGATTTGTGAAATTTTAAAATTTCTCTGAAAAAATGAGAGTTTTCTAAAAGAAAAATTCTACAAAAAATGGGAGTATTGTAAAAAAGTCATACTTTCTGTGAAAACCGAGGTTTTTCTTTAAATACAAAGCCTTTCTTAAGAAAAAAAAAATGTGCGGTTTGTTAAAACTTATAATTTTTATGAGAAAACGAGAGTTTTCTAAAAAAAAGAGAGTTCTTTTAAAAAAAATAAGTTTTTTTTCGAAAAATGATAGTTTTGTAAAAAAAAAAAAGGGTTATTTTGGAAAATGTCGGTTTTTTGAAAGTATAAAGGTTTTTTTAAGGCGACGAGGCTTTCTTTGTAGAGCTCTTCGTATGTTTGACTGATCTTTGCGCATTGACTACCCGTCCTATGCCCAAGGATCAAAATTATTGCTTTCTTATCCGCACCCCATCCTAACACTCACCAAATCACCGTTCATTATATGGGAAGAGCTCATCAACATGCGTAGCTCGTTGGGGCCCACACTTACAGATGGTCTGATGATCGGAGCCGTCTACGTTATCTTGATCGGTTGATTCCCATCATTGATATGTATAGTTATAGTAGAAAATGGGTTTCAATGCATGGCTTAATGATAGATGATTTGTTGGACATGGGCCAGTGGGGCCCACTTGTTGTCAACCACTGGTGTATAAGTCTTACATATCTTTCCCATTGCTTTTCTAATTGGGGACTTTGCATCAAGCTTACGGATGAGGTTGGATTAAATATGGATAATTTTAATCCCATCTGAATTCATCCTTTATCTTTCAATCCATGGTTCCATAAATAAAGGCAAGTTCTTTTTTTTTTTTTTTTTTTTTTTTTTTTTTTTTTTTTTTTTTTTTTTACGAGTTTAGGAATTCAAAATTTTGAGTCTCTAAAGAATAGTGAGTTTTTGTCCATCTGAACTCATTTGCTCTCATAGTAGTTAGGCGGACCACTGGATGTGCTCCATTCATCTCTGGCTTTACGAAGGTTCCATATCGTATAGAGCATTGGATCTTGCGGGCCCACTCTTCTAGACTAATTTTCAGGATTGTGTTTCAACACTAAGGCTATAAGTTCGAGCGCTCATATGAAGTGTGTGTATGTAAAAAAAGAAAAAAGGAAAAAAAAAAAAACAATTTGCATTGGGGATTGGGGGATACATACCAAACTCCAGATGAAAATTTAAACCTTGGCTTTGATTGAGAGAGATAGCTTGTTGGTGCCTTCTTCATTGGCATCTTATCCTTTAATAGTGAGAAATAAAATGAAGATACATCACATACTTGACACGCAACTATAAGGAAAATTTATTAAAATAGGTTTATATATTAAACAAAGAGAATTGTCATGAGCAAACCCAATTAATCATTATCATATCTTGTACGCTTTAATAATGAAAGTTATGGCAGAGCTTAGATGTTGGCTGCCTACCTAACTTAACTCTCAAGGCAAGGACCAGCAATGACAACACAAAATTTAAACAGTCACTTTATAATAAGATGTTGCATATGTGTTTTTTATTTATTTATTTCACATGCACTCACATACCCCACACATGCCCACACACTCACACCACAATGGGTCCATTGTGCTTGAACCCATGACCTCATATTGAAATGGTTGTTTGTTTAGCACTGAGCCATAGGGTCGCTAGCAGGATTTTGCATATGTTGGTTACAATCAAGTGTTATCCAATAATCTATTAAAAAAATGATTATATTATAACCATAGAGAATAGCTTTAAATGGCATTTAGGTAAGAATATTAAGCTTTCAAGTGTAGTAAACAAATAAAATTAACACTGTTTTACTTTTGTCCGTCCATTTCACGTTCATTATTCAGATGGTTACGGTTTCTTGATCAGTGTGATTTTGGAGCTGTGCTCCATTATATTGGGACCCACAATTCAGATGGTCTGGATAGCTTCACGTTAGTGGGAGAATGCGAGGAGGATGAGTCACCACGATTATCAAAATTCTGAAAAGCTAACAAGGAGCCTATTGACAAAGACAGCATGCTCACTTTACACGAGAGGGATGAAGAGTTAACAAGGAAATTTTGGTTTTATGTAGGACTACCAGAAATTGTATTCCTCCAGGGTCATTTGTGTTAGTGTTGCCAAAATTTGGACAATAGGCATAGTGGGCCTACGATGACCCAGTGATCAACTTGTCCTTCTCTCTCTCTCTCCCATGTAGTGATCTCAGTCGTTCGTCACTAATCGTTCGTCCTGCAAGAGAAGACCAAAAAAGTAGGGGGAGGTGCCGCTGAGCAGTAGGGGACTCTTCGATGCTTAAGTCAGTCTCCTGGATCAACAACGCTAGGGTTTCAAGGTTTAAAATTATCGTAGCTTGAAGGTGAGATCCCCGTCTTATTTATAGGACCTAGAGGAAGCTTTTGGAGAGTTGGATCCTCTTAGGATATGTCGGTAGAATCCTAATAGGGGAAGATCCCCCTCTCGATTGTGTCGAAGAGGTCTTCCTAATAATGGAGGTAGATCCCAGAATATACGAATCTTCGCGGATATTTCGGACCAAATTTAGGTGGTCGGTCATTCTAGATTGGAGAGCTCTTTGTTTGAGCTCTCTTCACTTGGGGTTTGATTCAGACTGTAGACCTTTCTTATATGAGCTAAGCACTTGGCAATGTTGTGCTCATCCGTCTATGCTCCCTGAGCGGGGGTATCGTCAACGAGTCTTCAATCTTTGGCCTCATCTGAGGAAAGGGCTGTAAGCCTGCTCTATTCCCACTAGATGTCAAGTTCTGTTATAGTTGTTGTCAAGCATCTCCTTGACTCACTCTGGCCTATGACTTGTACTTATGGCCCTTGGGCCTATAGGCTTCTTCCTGTGGGCCAGCTCAAAATCTCCCCACAAATGTGCCATCATCATCACTTTGCATAGCCCATGGTGCATTTTCGACCTTCCAATAGTGAGGTTTCTCAGGTTGGATGTGAATGATCAACCTTCTATTTCAAGTGTCCACAAGCATGCCATGTTGGGGGCCCAAAGGTCTTTTGATCTATGGGATTTTTTTACATGGGGCCATCTGATGTGGGGATGGGCAAATGAACATGTGAGACTAGTCTTTCTATTGGTACTTTGGACTTAGCTTACTTTTCTCATATTATATATAATTTTAAAGAAAGTCACGTGCTACCATGAAAACATGTATCATTCAACACAAAAGCATGGTCACCATCTACAACCTTATTACATTATCTTGGACCTCAGTTTTCATGCCAGTGATTTTGTCCATCCATCCTAACAATCACATCTCTTCAAAGGTAGACATGAAACGATCACATCCATTCATATAAATTCCAATGTTGGAAAATCTCAATATAATCTGAGGAATAAATATATACACATAATAATAACAATTTGATGGGCCACAGTGCCCACCAAATGGACTCTGAGTCATCACATGTAAGGTTTGTGTTTTGTGGATCTTTAGGGCGCCAAATGACAGGTGAAAATTGGCATTTTTAGCCGTTGGATCAGGATGTGTGTGAATGATCTCCCAATCCAACGGTTGCATTAACTCTCTCACTGCAATTCGTGCACACCCATCAATCCAGTGTTCTCATAGTACTACAAGTTATAGTGCTCCTGGTTCCATTGCATCACTTAAAGAGTCCAATCCATTGATCTAGATTGTTCATTAAATCCATAAGATGGTCCATCTCCAATTTGGCCTTATTTTCTACCACCATCCATTTTTTGAAGCCACAGATGAATGGTTACAATTGATTAAGAAAAGTGACTCTTTAGAATCATAAGCAATACATGATAAGCCCCAATAAAATAGATGAATCAAATACATGATGGACCCCAACAAATTGATGGAGCAAATTGTTGATTGGACCTAATTTTGTGTAAATGATCTTGACCATCTATATTGAAGACCATTGATTAAATGGTTTATATTTTTCCCTTATAATCTGCCATTTCGACTAGGCCCAAACTTTCAAGTGTGACGCAGAAATGAACTGGAGTTCATGTGATACGCCGCTGATCGATATTTGATAATGGCAGGGATCATATATGTTCCATTTTAAGCATTTGCTATTGCCTTTGCTATGTCTGTTGTAAAAGAAACAACAATCCTTGAGCCATGGATCCGTCGTTAATTTCCGTTATGGGTTGAATCATATCCTCACTATCTTGGCTCAATAGGGGGATTCATCGTCCCCCCAATTACCGATACTATATGGGCCGTTATGGCCCCATATCAGCCGATGAGTGTCCATTCCGATCAGCCCAAGTGAAATTATGTGCTCTGAATTTTTCTGATGTTTGTGTTTATATGCATATATGTGATTGTTTCATGATAAAGTATGCACACAGATATTCAGATTGGCTTTCATGATGAGGTGTAGCCAATATTTGCCTGTTAAACGCTTGATCTGCTTCTCGCATGACGTAGGCAAATGTGCAGGTATTCACAATGAGAGTGATGCATATTAAGACAAATGCATATATGAAATGTAACTCTATCCTGATTTATGAAATGATTAGGACAAGATCTCATAGAGATCGGCATGATCAGCTCGTACCCAATTAAATCATGTAAGCTTATATATGGCAGTGGGATCGATCATTAGTGTTTATTTTTATTTTACACACACACACCCACACCCCCACAAACTCACACGCACACACATACCTCACATGGGCACTTGATCCCATGATCTCAGTGTTGAAACAGAGTCTGTCTACCACCGAGCCATGGAGCCATACCCTGATGGATCATTAGTTGATCGGATGGATCAGCTCATGCAAATTCAAAAGTGCCCAAATGCACTCAAGTGAAAAAGAAAAAAAAAAAAAAAAAAACATAGCAACCCCATATTCAGTGTAGGCAGCAATAATACCCATAATAATAATCTAATCATGATTATCGGAAAGATTCAGATTCAAACTCTAAACAAAATCATGCGACGAAGTTGACGGAAACCATAATCATAGATGAAATAGCCGCAACACAGGTCCAATAATCAACACTAGACAAGAGAACACAAACTAAGTTGGAAAACTTTTTGAAACGTAAGATGAAAGCAATAGCTTTGGATGATCAATTGAATTGAACTGCAAGTCATTGATTCGTTATAGAGGACATGACCATTTAAAATCATAATGACAATCAAACACCTAATTGCAAATTCCATGCCTTCCAAGTTGGACTTGAAAAGATGGTAGTTGCAATATAGGGCATGTTGGAATTTGGTCACGTGACCTCTATTGAATTGAACTTATTGCAATTCAATTCGATTGAACTTCCAAACGCAGCCTTAGTCTCCAAGTAAAGCGAGGAGGAAAGCCTTGTAGTCCCCAGAAGTCTCCTTGGCTACTGTATGTTTAAGTGCGACGTTGTTTCTCTTGTAATACACTTCCTTGATCTCATTCAAGTCCATCTCAGCACGCGATACGATCATACGCGTGACCACATCTTCATCTGTCCCCCGTTTATTTATTGAGTTTCGCAACAACTGAAACAATCCAAGCATCAAACTTTTTTGTAATGGTATAGGAAAATGGAGAGGTGTGCTAATCAGGCAGGCATGTACAAGGCAGCTCCTCTAGATGGCACCGCATATTACCACATGGCACACATGTGGAAGACCTAAACCATCCATCATGTGATCCCAATTTATAGAAACTATGGTCCAAAATCAAAGTGGTGATGTTCTAAGGTGGCCCAGTTTTCATAACCATTTATTTCAAGTTAACACTCTGGTCCACCTTATGAATGGATCATGCTGATTTTTTTATTTTTTATTTTTTTATCCAGGCATCTATATGGCAGGCCCAAGTGGTGGACAGTTTGGATTTCAAAAGTGGTGGCATGTCATGGGGTTGCATTATACATACTTGTGGGACTGAAATTAAGATTACTTTTTCTTGGTGTTTTGATTTCTCACCTTTTCGTAGTATTTATAAGGGGAGATAATGCATTTGATTATCACTCGCAATGCTGACACGAATTCATCGGCAGAATCACCAACCAGACCCTAATAACAGCATCCCCATGTATACAAATTTTCATTTACTCATCAGGAAATAACTGAAGAAAATGTAACAAAATCCAATTTAATAACAGCAAAAGAGTGAATTTAGATTAAAAACAAGGATTGCTTGTTGAATATTGAACTTAATGTCATGCTTGGATGCTTGAGCTAAATCATTTTTTAGTTTGTAATGCCAAAACCGTATTGCAATTATATGCATAGTTCAAGCTCAACTTGAAACGACACTAGTTGCAATATGAGGCTATTTATTACGAACCCACCTTATTCATTTAATCTCTATTGAATTGAATTATTGAAAATCAAACATCCAAACACGGAGTCGATATCCCCACCTTGGTGATGGCAGTGTCGTACTCGTCTTTGTAATGGTTGAAGGTTGCATTGAGCTGCGTCAAGATTCTAATGATCTCTTCATGGCTGAAGTTCTTTTCTTCAATGGCATCATGGAGAATCTTGTCCTCTGATAGTGCTAGCCTTACATTAATCTCATCACCGTCATACCTGTAAGTGCCCACTAGTGGAAGCAAAAGCTGTGACACAAACCAATATCCACAATTGCATCAGTGAATACAGATGAACAAAGAGACATGCTAAAGGTGGTTTGCAAATGCATATTGAAGAGGAGATTGGTGGGGCCCAGTGGGAACATGCCCTGGCCTGAAAATCAGGTTGTTCCATCCATCAACGGTGAATGTTGAATCTAGACTGGGGTCAGTTTTCTCTAGCCATCCATTTGTTTCATACACACATGGCCTATATGATGAGTGGACCAGCCTTTTGGATGATTACATATTTCCAGTGGGCCCTCCTTATGAATGGCGAGCTCTCACTCATGTGCCATTTTGAAATGTGTGACGTGGCTGGTGCCAATCTCCTCTTCTATCTTTCTTGAAGTGAATTGTATCAAACAATACTTGCATATGAACACAAAAACACAGTATTCTGTTCAAGGGCATACCTTACGGAAGTCGCCTGTGGTATGCAAGGCAACATCTTCTTCCAGGGAATGCTTGAAACATGCGTGGTAAGCTTTCTTCACTGCCAAAAGCTCATCAGGAGATCTAATACAGGCAATTTCTATAATCACCCGATTGTCAAGAGTCGCCTCCTTTGCTGCCACATTAGCTAAGATGGCATCTCGCTCAGCTGGTTCAAATATCCATCTGTATACCGCTTTCTGTATACACGTAAAATGATTTTTCAATACCTTTCGCATCTTAAAACAGAATAGTGGGTTAATGGGGTATGGTTTAATGCTCCCTTCAGCTGTGTAATTCTCCAGCCAGAAGTTTGCACAGGTGACTTGAGACGTTCAGCAATGCAGTGTTAAAGACAGTTCATTTTGTGGGCCACACCATGGATGAGCAATGGACACATTATTTCCTCCATCAAACAATGCAGCCATTAGTCAGAAACTTCCGTATGGACTGTTGGCTATGTCTTGTTTTAACCATCCATTTGTAGGCCAACAATTGGGTGGATAGGATTCTCCAACTGGGGCATTTTTGCATCATCACCCATCCAAAGGGGGCCCCACCAAACAAGAGTTCTAAATCATTGAAAGATGGTATCAGCTGTATGGCATGTGGGTCCGAACTAAATTGCATCCTATACATAATAGCATAATATATTCACTGTGATAGTTACTAAAATGAAAGCCATGGATCATATAAGCATAAAATCCATGTCATTAGGGAAAATAAAAATTCAATATCAATTCAACAATTTGAAAGTACCAGATTGCATCTGTTTATAGATTTCCATTGGCTTAGAAGTTGGAATCCAAAATCCTAATTGAACTCAAACTCTAACCCAACTCCTAATATTTATCTCAACTAAAGAATAGATAAGAAAATAGCTAAAAGATAAGCAAACATGTGAACCAAGGGGTCTTCATGTGCAAGTGGAAAGTGGGGCCTACTAGGTGGGATCGATAGCAAGGAGTGGATGCATCAATTTCCCTAACAAGTCCTTTAATAATTTTTAAAAATTATTTATGTTTATATTTCACATGCATTTGTGCATGTGCAATTGACTAGTATACCAAAAATGATAGCATCACATCCATTTCAATAGTTACTCAAATGAATGCCATGGACCACACAAGCATAAAATCCACATCATTGCTATTTACTGAAAGATTATATTATATGGTCTAGTTGTTGAAGATAGACCTCAAAGTCACCAGAGAGCTCGGATTCGAGTCATTTGATGAGATCCTCTTGATAAAGTTCTTCATAAGCTAGCCTGATCAGCTTCCTTTGAGTTGCATTTCTATGCACTAGTATTGCAATTACTGCCTTCTCATTCGTTCCCCACCCTATCATACCACAGCATAACATTAGAATGAAAGTACTTGAACCGTATTTCAAATATAAACGAACATCGGAAATTAAAGAAAAACTAGATGCTTTATATGAAAGTGGCATCAGAGCATTGAATTGCAACACCAAAGAGGCAAAAAAAGAGAACATCCAATTGCTATAAATTAGAAATCAATACGAGGAGAACAGAGAGTAAAAAACGAGAAAACCTGAAAGAAAAATCATCCTCGATAGACTGATGTAACAAGAAGCATTGAAGTTTAATTAATCTGAAAAGAGTAATCAAAATTAGCAAAAGATTTCTTCCCAAAAAAAAAAAAAATGTTACACAAACATGTGCATCTACTAAAATCCCATCCTTTAAGAAATGTATGAAACATTATGTTTTAGGGCATGTTTGGTTGCACCAAATATCTTGATTTTTTCTTCTTCTTTTTTGTCAGGAAACAAAGCTAAGATATTAGAATAATATCTGACCAACAGAGATCAACACCACTCGTGTTCAACAAAGGAGCTTCTGCCCATGAGCAAACGAGATGTTTAACTCAATAGATAGTGGCTGAGGACAATTGACAAAAGTGTGGTTTTTTCCCCAAATGATCTCATGCTTCCGGCCACAACTAACTGATTAATCATTACAGCATTGACAGAGAGACCTTAAACTGTTGGAAGCACCATCCCATACTGCTGCCTCAAACAGACAGCGGATTAACAGGTGGTTAGTGTCTTCAGCATCCCTTGGGGACAACACCCACTAACCAAGATCACAATCTATCATCAAAATACATTCCCAGCCCACTAAACATGAAAAAATGATGAATCTAGGAGGAACTTTGATTTCCAAATCCAACCAGTTGGGGCTTCAGAGGCTCAAACATTCATTCCATGACGTTGTTGCAAGCAAACACACCTCTAACCACTCCAATGTAATGAGAAACATAAGATATTAACAAAACAAAAACAAAAACAAAAAAAATCAATCTATGAAACCCAAAAACACATTCGAATGCACATAGCGGCACCATTTGGATGCACAATTGAATTGAATTGCAAACATTCAGTATCTTGAAGTGAAAATGACAAAACCCAAAATGTTTCCTAGCATTCCTAATAAGTTTGTAACCATCAAATTGAAATTCTGTTTGTTTCAACTCCTACTTGTAAGTAACATCAATGGCAGTTGGGAGTAGAGATCCTCGATAGGAAGAAATTAGAAGAATTTTAATTTTCTCTTTATTAGACAAGTAATTGGAGTTCGATTCGATATGCACCCCAACAGTCTCTTAATGTGGACAGCTATATAGAACACATGAAAACATATAAAGAAACCTTTTTTTCCATTTTGAATCATTTCTTCCCAATCTGCTGAGACTGTTGGAAAAACAGAAATTACACTCTTTTTTCAATGTAAATCATATTAGTAGTTGCAACATCATGTGAGCATCGACTTGCTAAAAGAATCACCCCCATCAATTGATCAAGTGGACCTGTGTACGGCCATTCTGAACCGCACATCAACTTATAAGGCAGGCGCTAATACCTCTTATCACGCCCGTCGAGCATAAATGAGTTCAAATTTTTTTTCCACTGTCATCCATATTGGCCCTAAGGGTGTGTTTGGGTCTGACTGAGAATGAGTTTAATGCCTTGGTCACCAGCTTTCCCAACGAATGCCGGTCTCAGATTTAATGAAAAATGGGAAATGGGTGGCATCTAAACACACCCAAGGATGTGGATTTATGAACAGGACACATGATTAATCTAATCCATGCATTCCGAACATAATAGCATAATATATTCACTGTGATAGTTACTAAAATGAAAGCCATGGATCACATAAGCATAAAATCCATGTCATTAGGGAAAATAAAAATTCAATATCAATTCATCAATTTGAAAGTACCAGATTACATCTGTTTATAGATTTCCATTGGCTTGGAAGTTGGAATCCAAAATCCTACTTGAACTCAAACTGTAACCCAACTAATATTTATCTCAACTAAAGAATAGATAAGAAAATAGCTAAAAGATAAGCAAACATGTGAACCTAGGGGTCTTCATGTGCAAGTGGAAAGTGGGGCCTACTAGGTGGGATAGATTGCAAAGAGTGGCTGCATCGATTTCCCTAACAAGTCCTTTAATAATTTTTAAAAATTATTTATGTTTATATTTCACATGCATTTGTGCATGTGCAATTGACTAGTATACCAAAAATAAAGGCATCACATCCATTTCAATAGTTAGTCAAATGAATGCCATGGACCACACAAGCATAAAATCCACATCATTGCTATTTACTGAAAGATTATATATGGTCTAGTTGTTGAAGATAGCCCTCAAAGTCACCAGAAAGCTCGGATTCGAGTCGTTTGATGAGATCCTCTTGATAAAGCTCCTCGTAAGCTAGCTTGATCAGCTTCCTTTGAGTTGCATTTCTATGTGCTAGTATTGCAATTACTGCCTTCTCATTTGTTCCCCACCCTATCATACCACAGCATAACATTAGAATGAAATTACTTGAACTGTATTTCAAATATAAACGAACATTGTAAATTAAAGAAAAACTAGATGCCTTATATGAAAGTGGCATCAGAGCATCAAATTGCTATACCAAAAAGGGAGAGAGAGAGAGAGAGAGAGAGAGAGAGAGAGAGAGAGAGAGAGAGAGAGAGAGAGAGAGAGCATCGAATTGCTAGAAATTAGAAATCAATGCGAGGAGAACAGAGAGGAAAAAACCCATAAGAAAAATCATCCTCAATAGACCGATGTAACAAGAAGAATTGAAGTTTGAAAAGACTACAAGAAAAGAAAGATGTGGATTTAAGAGGAGGAACCCATCAATCTAATAGTACAATTTAGATATAAAAAAGAGGCAAATAGAAAAAATAAGAGAAGGTTAGTACAGCATAAAAAGGCACGACTCATGTTTAATAAATTAATCTGAAAAGAGTAATCAAAATTAGCGAAAGATTTCTTCCAAAGAAAGAAAAAAAAGAAATGTAACACAAACACGTGCATCTAGTAAAATCCCATCTTTCAAGAAATGTATGAAACATTATGTTTTAGGGCATGTTTGGTTATGCCAAAATCATGGTTTTTTTTTTTTTTTTTTTTCGGGGGGGGGGGGGGGGGAGGGGATGGTTAGGAAACAAAGCTAAGACATTAGAACAATCTCGGACCAACAGAGATCAACATCACCCATGTTAAACGAAGGAAAGGACCCAGAGGATTCTACCCGTGAGCAAACAAGACGTTTAACTCAATAGATAGTGGCTGAGGACAATTGACTAAAGTGTGGTTTTTCTTTCCAAATGATCTTATGCTTCTGGCCACAACTAACTGACTAATCATTGCGGCATTGACGGAGCGACCTTAAACTGTTGGATTAACAGGTGGTTAGTGTCTTCAGCATCCCTTGGGGACAACACCCACTAACCAAGATCACAATCTATCATCAAAATACATTCCCATCATGTCTTGAATGGATGAAACAAGAGGTTGGAATGTTCTCTGGGGCAATGAGCTTTGGCAACTCATTTGCATGGTCTAGTGAAATGAGTTTTATATGGCATGTGGACCATCCATTTGGTCCAACCCCTGTTTGGTACCTAATCTGTACATTTGGGGCCCATGGTTGGTTTATCCAAGTCATTGATTTGTACATGTGGAGCTCATTGTTAACATGTAAATTGAAAGAAGAGATTTGATAGTTAGCATCTTCCAGTTTGGGGTATCTTTTAGCTAGTATTGTCGAATGAGATCTGTTTGTTGCCCATTTCTGGTGGTTCACAACAAATTAATGTCCAGGATCACAGAAAGGTGGACCCACCTTTTCCAATGCCAACAGCAAGAATTGTATTTGTCATTGGTATTAAGGTTAATTGAACACAAACGTTGAAATAGTGATTACTGTGATGTTCTTTAATCCTCTTTCATGTTACGGACCTCAAGCATCCTTTTTTCCCCCCCCAATAGTCATACAAGGTTTTGGCACGTTTGGACCAAAATCCCTTCTTGGGGCAGTTGGGTGTACCATTGGCAACAGTGCTTTTTGTTGTGGGAGCCCAGAAAAGAAATGATGGGAAATGGCCCACAAGAAAAGAACCATCATCTTGTGGGCCTAACTAGCTCTATGATGGTTGGATTGGCCTGATTTTTTAATATGCAAGTCTACATGTTAGGGTCCTCTTAATGAACTATTTAGACTTCTGGTATAGTCGGCAGGTTAGCATGCACCACCGCATGTATGCTAGGCTAGCAAACCTATTATCAACAGCTTTCATTAGCATTGGAACCTAATTGATGATAGACAGCAAAGTCCTCACAAGTTCCAGATTGAAGGGTTTCTCTACAACCCAAAGAAAGGAAACAACTTTATTATATTGTTTACCAAATTACAAGAAAGCCCCTTTTATACACAACAGCCCAACATGGGCCAGGGTCAAAACAGGGAAAAATAGAAACATAATTACCTAAATATACATGACTTAACACCCCCCCTCAAACTAAGGTGGGTGATGCACCAGCATGAGTTTGGAAATGAGGAAGGAATGACGGGCCGAAGGTAACGTCTTGGTTAGAATGTCAACAATTTGATCATGTGACGCCACATGAGGAAGAGAGATGATGCCGAATTGATATTTTTTGCGAATGAAGTGGCAGTCCACCTCTATGTGCTTCGTCCTCTCATGAAAGATAGGTTTGGAGGAAATCTGAATGGCACTGATCTTATCGACATGAAGAGGGGTTGGGGTCGAAAGCTTAACCCCAAGATCAGAAAGAAGTCCACGGAGCTAGATAACTTCACTGCATGCAGCGGACATCGCATGGTACTCAGACTCCGTGCTGGACTTAAAGACTGTTGGTTGTTTCTTGCACCTCCAAGAGATGAGCGAGGAACCAAGAAACACGCAATACCCGGTGGTGGACCGGCGGGTAACTGCACACCCCACCCAATCATCATCGGAATAGGCCTGAAGCTCCAAAGGAGCACTCGAAGAGAAAAACAAAGATCGGTCCACAGTTGCACGTAAATATCGGATGATCCGAAGAACAGCAGTCATGTGCAAGGTTCGGGGTGCTGAGACGAATTGACTGACAACTCGAACCGCATAAGCAATGTCGGGGTGAGTCATCGTCAAATATACCAGACTTCTGACTAAACGACGGTAAAGAGTTGGTTGCTCCAGCAAGTCCCCATCATCACGGCCATATTGAACATTTAGTTCCATGGTAGTTGGACAAGATTTTTGATCCGTCAACGGAGCTATGACAATGAGATCCTAAGTATATTTATGTTGGCTTATAAGAATGCCACGTTTAGAACGCGAGACTTCAAGTCCCAAAAAGTAGGTGAGAGGACCCAGGTCCTTCATTTTGAAGGAAGAGGAGAGTACCTTCTGAAGCTCGGTAATCCAAGCAGAATCACTACCAGTCAATATGAGATCATCCACATAGATGAGAACAATGACAAAGCCCCAAGAGGTAGTGCGGATAAATAAGGAGGGATCGTAGCCACTTTGAGAAAAACCAGCATCGACAACTACATCATGGAACTGATGAAACCAAGCACGAGGAGATTGCTTGAGACCATACAGAGCCTTCTTCAAGTGGTAAACCATATCACCAATACCGGTATTAGATCCTGGAAGCAATTTCATATACACCGTCTCTTGAAGGTCGCCATGAAGAAAGGCATTCTTCACATCCATCTGAAAGATGGGCCAAGCACGAATGGAGGCAAGGGCAAGAAGAGTTCTAACAGTTTTCATTTTGGTGACAGGGGCGGAGGTCTTATCATAATCAATACCATACTCTTGTTTGTACCCTTGGACGACTAGCCTAGCCTTGTATCTATCCAGAGAGCCATCAGACTTGAGCTTTATGGAATACACCCATTTACTGCCAATGAGTTGTTGGTTTGGAGAACGCGGGATAAGTTCCCACGTACGGTTCTCATCTAAAGCACGAAGCTTCTCTGCCATAGCATCTCTCCAACAACTCTAACCCGCAGCCTGTGAGTAAGATGTGGGAATGGAGATAGAGTCCAAAGTAGAAGTCATAGCTAGGATAGAATAAATGAGGCGATCAGGAGCTCTATGAGGGCAGGTAGAGCGACGTACCAAAGAAGTATCCGGATCGGCAGCAGGAGTGGTGGTGGGAATGGGTAGAGGAGGAGGAGGTCTTGGCTGAAGAGTATAAACCTGCAATGGGCGAGGCAGCACAGTGGATGCAGATGGTATGTCAGGAAAAAAGTGAAACCAAGTGATGGAGACGTAGAGGTAGAAGTAATAGTCGGCGTATGGAAGGGAACATGTTCAAGAAAGATAACATTACGAGACACCCGTATCCGACGAGCAACGGGATTATAGCACCGGAATCCTTTCTGTGTCTCCCCAAATCCCAAATACATGCATCTAACTGATCTGGGTGAAAGTTTATGACGTTCACGGGAGGCAAGGTGAACATAACAAAGACATTCAAAGACCCTAAATTTGGAATAATCAGGAAGAGAACCATACAAAACAAAATAGGGAGAAGAGTTATCTAAAAGTTTAGTGGGCATGCAATTAATTAAGTAGATTGAGTGCAACATGGCTTCAGCCCAATAGGAACGGGGAACCACCATATCAGTCATTAATGTGTTTGCAGTCTCAACTATATGCCGATTTTTCCGTTCAGCTACCCCATTCTGTTGAGAAGTATCAGGACAAGTCCTCTGATGAATAATCCCACGATCTTGAAGCTAAGCACTAAAATTCAGGGAGACATACTCCCCTCCTGAGTCGGAACATAGGATCTGAATCTTGGCCCCGAATTGAGTGTCAACCATAGAAACAAATTATTTGAAGATACCAAAAACTTGGGATTTCGAGTGCATAAAGAAGATCCATATGTAGCGAGTGAAATCATCAATGAAAATAACATAATAGCGTAACCCAGACATGGATAAAATAGGGGACGGCCCCCAGACATCAGTATGGACAAGTTCAAATATAGAAGTAGAGCGAGTTGTGCTTAGAGAGAATGGAGCACATTTACTTTTAGATAAGCAACAAGAAGAACAAGTAAGATCTAAAACAGATTTGTTAGATGCATGTATTTGGGCTTTAGGGAGACACAAAAAGGATTCCGATACTATGATCTCATTGCTTGTCGGATGCGGGTCTCTCGTAATGTTATCTTTCTTAAACATGTTCCCTTCCATATGCCGATTGTTGCTTCTACCTCTACGTCTCCATCACTTGGTTTCACTTTTTTTCCTAACATACCATCTGCATCCACTGTGCTGCCTCACCCATTGCAGGTTTATACTCGTCAGCCAAGACCTCCTCCTCCTCTACCCATGCCCACCGCCACTCTTGTTGCCGATCCGGATACTTCTTTGGTATGTCGCTCTACCCGCCCTCATAGAGCTCCTGATCCACTGTGCTGCCTCACCCATTGCAGGTTTATACTCGTCAGCCAAGACCTCCTCCTCCTCTACCCATGCCCACCGCCACTCTTGTTGCCGATCCGGATACTTCTTTGGTATGTCGCTCTACCCGCCCTCATAGAGCTCCTGATCGCCTCATTTATTCTATGCCAGCTATGTCTTCCACTTTGGACTCTATTTCCATTCCCACATCTTACTCACAGGCTGCGGCTCAGAGTTGTTGGAGAGATGCTATGGCAGAGGAGCTTCGTGCTTTAGATGAGAACCGTACATAGGAACTTATCCCGCGTTCTCCAGACCAACAACTCATTGGCAGTAAATGGGTGTATTCCATAAAGCTCAAGTCTGATGGCTCTCTAGATAGATACAAGGCTAGGCTAGTCTTGTATCTATCCAAAGAGCCATCAGACTTGAGCTTTATGGAATACACCCATTTACTGCCAATGAGTTGTTAGCCTGGAGAACACGGGATAAGTTCCCACGTACGGTTCTCATCTAAAGCACGAAGCTCCTCTGCCATAGCATAACAGCCCCTTTTATATTGTTTACCAAATTACAAGAAAGCCCCTTTTATCCACATAACAGCCCAACATGGGCCAGGGGCAAAACAGGGAAAAATAGAAACATAATTGCCTAAATATACATGACTTAACAATTGCATCTGGTAAACTAACTCTTGTGGATTCTGGCATAAATGCCGAGCTTGTTTGAGTTTCATTTTGTAAAGCATGTACTTGTTTCAGTTTCATTTTCATTTTGTAAAGCGCACAAACAACGCATGCTGATGATGAGCTGAGCTGAACATGCCCTTTAAATGCCCAGGCTTATGGGCCTGATTTTGGAACTAGGAAGGTGATATTCATGGACTGATCAAGCATGGGAAAGATATTCCTAAAACAACAAACCAAATCACATAAAACAGATTACCCATTACAAGATTATTGAGGGGGAATGATCTTACACAACTAGTTTGCACCACATCAGCGTGCAACTTAGTTTCTTTGGAAGCATCATCAAGAGCCTAAAACATTGATCTGGATGGTCCATGGTGTGCCTCACTTTCTGCCAGCCACAGCTCCAGAATCACACTGATCATTGATCCTAAACAATGGAAGTATGGTTACTTTCATCATCACCAGTCGAGCTTGATAATTGGACCTTTTCTATCATACCCTTGTCCATTTTAATGGCCGTAGATAGTACGGCAAGTGTGATTGTTCGCTTGATGGCCCTTCAATTATAGGTTCAACCAATCAGTTGTTCCACTCACATTTCCAATACAACTAATTTGCATGTTAATACAGTGCAAACTAGCTGTGTAGGATCATTCCCTGTTATTATTACATTCAGCAATTACAAATCTTGTTTAATCACATCACAACCATCGGTGGGTCGATAAGAGCCATCATTCATAACGTCCCATGGCCGAGCAAGGTAACCAAGAAGTCCTTGTAGTCTCCTGATGTGTCATCAACAACATCGTCGACGATGCTAACTGTGTTTACCTCATAATAATACTCTTTAATCTTCGTCGTGTCTATTTCTGCCCGAGTCACTATAGCTCTTGTGAGTGAATCTTCATCTGTTCCAAGACCCACGATAGACGATCTCACAACCTGATTTCACAATCAGTAGATGATATTAAGAAGAGAAATGTAATAAAGACAACCAAAACCTCACTTGGTACTGGGGAGGAAATCTGTTTTTCAAGGAAATGTAGTGACTCACCTCTGCAAAGTGTTTTTCGGGAGAATCTATGCACAAAGCCACCATCCGTAAGAGAGATGCAAAGTCGCTGTTGATGCTATTTTTAATATCCTGTTGGTGGAGAGGTTAACACTTTCAATCAACGCATTGTAGAGAATAATAGATACCCTTGTATGGGCCACCTTATGTACCATTTGTTCTTTTGTTTTTAGTTTCCATTCCTTAGACTCTGTTAATCTTTTTCAAGATCTTTTTGTTGGTTCCGTGGATCGAATCCAAGATTCCCTTGGCCCAATTGTTCTTTTTCCTTCTTGGTTCCAATGTGTTGAAAAATAAAAAAATTCTCTTTTCTTTCTTCCTTTATTTCTCATTGGATCTATACGATGGGATTGTAGCTTAGGCATTGTTTTGATGCCTGTAAATGGTTTAACTGGTAAATGATTTACAGCCTATCCTGTTTGGCTGTGAGCTATCAATGATTTAGAGGTAAATGATTATCTGTGTTCGATGGCCTATAAATTATTTAAGTTCTGTAAATAGATAGCCAATTTTTGAAAATATAGCCGTTAGGCTATAAATGGGGAGCTTGTAAATGAAATTATAGCTTTCTGCCTGTAAATCAAATGGGGCTTAAAGTGTAAGTCATTTATAACTTGTAAATTATTTACAAGTATTTTTCGTATTCAAACACAGATTGTGAAACCATTTACCTGTAAATCATTTACAATCAGGCCCATTTACAGGCATCCAAACGACCCCTTAGATCTGCAACAAGGTTTTAGACACAAAGGAAATAATATATTTATTTGAATACCATCAATTTGCAAGTTTTTAAGGTAAGCTGGGCAAACCTTTGAACCTTGTTGTGAGTTTGAATCTCATTGCCTCCTTTTTTTACTAAAGAGAAGAAAAAAAGGCATATTGACCAGGTGAGTGACTCAAGCAAGCCATTGAAACTGGCTGAGTGACTTGAGTCACCAGGAGTTATGTCAAGTCGGCCCAGCCAGTGAACTGACTCAACAAGTTTTGTAGAGTTGGTACCTAGTCATTACCACAAGTGAGTTTCTAGTTAGTCAGCTCCAAATCTCACTGAATCAAGTTGGCCAAGACAAGGTTAATTCCAAATTGACTCGGCACGACATCACCACGAGTTATGTTGAGTTGGCGGCTCCAATCGATTAGACAATGGAAATGGTTTAACACGGTAGATTCACATTTTGAAATAAGTGCATACCTCGTCGATGGGCATGCTGTTGTCGTCTTTGTAACAGGAGAAAGTTGCTTGGAGTTGGAACTTGTTCCTGGTGCTGAGTATCCAAATAATATGTTCCTGGTCCAAGTGCTTGTTTTCAATGGAAACATGTAGCTTATCTGACTCTGCTTTAGCCACCTTCTCATGCACCTCTTCCCCTTCATACCTATATGAGCTCACCAGGCTCACCAACAGCTGCACAACATACATCTCATTAAATAACATGTCACTAAAAATGCACTAGTGTAGGTGTGGCAATGGGTCAGGTTTGGGTCAGACTCAGCTCACCCATTTTATGAAATGGGCCAAGAATTTTGTCATGAACTTGACCCATGAGCCCTCCACCCACATAAAAATCACTAATCCTGAGCACCTGACTCGACCCATCGGATTGTAATCTCTTGGATTGAAGACTTGTCTGAGTCGGATGTGACTCGTCTGACTCAACTCGGGTTCAGTCAACTTCAATCTGGTTCAACACCACAAGTCAGTAGTGGAAATAGGTCTGGCTCATAACCTTCTGACTCAGGTGAGTCAAGGTTAAACTCAGGCAGTTGGGTTGGACTCAACACAACCCTACCTGAATTTGGATCATAGATTGGATTGGATGATCTGGCCTGGTCCATTGACATCTTATATGGGTGGGTTGGATCCGTTAGAGTTCAAGCCAAGCCCGACCCATTTACATAGCCTCGTTTCAGGCCGAGCCTGACCATAGGCGTCTTGCGTAGCCCTTCCAGGCAGCGGTCAGGTACCACATCTAGGATTATCAGATGGTCTGTTGGGCTTCTATGTGAGATCCAAACACTTAGAAGGGCTCCATTTTCTGTCATGGGCCGAAGTGGGCCTTACATACAATATGGGCCCATACCTAAGTTTAGACCCTGCACTTAGCTGAAAGCATCTCAAACCATGTACAACTTTATAAGTATGGTGGGCTAAGATGGACTGGGCCAGTATTATCCAAGTCTGTTGAGCTAAATAGATGGTCCCGGTCTGGCTTGCTAGGTAAGATCTGGGTCCAAGCCTATGCCTGGCCCACTAGCCAAGTAACCATTCCAATGGTGATGAATGAGTTTTTTGTCAGGCCCCAAAACTAACGGCCCATGACTAACCCTAGAGGATTATCAGGTCTACCTTCCTCAACGGTTGGGATACATAGAGTGCAATGTCTTCTTCTAGAGAGCATCTGTAGAGAGAGCAGTAGGCCTTTCTCACAGTGATCAGATGGGCTGAGGACGACGCGCATGCAATCTCGATGATCACGGCCAGATGTTTAACACCCTTCTTTCTTAATGCCTCCCTGGCAAGTTTGGCATCCCTTTGAGGAGGTCCACCATCCAAAGTATCACTGCTTTCTGCTTTGATTGGAAAGATTCTCATTAGCATGACTAAAACACAGATGTGAGCTAGTTGGATTGAGTTGGGCCCACTAATCAGATGGCCCAATACACTTCTGAGCTGGGTCTGAGCCTGAGTAGGATGCCTGATATGTCATCTCATTGGGTTGCGCTCTCGAAAAACTAGGCCAGAGCCGGGACAAGTTGTTTCCAAGCCAAGCCTATGGGTCCGGAGACCAAAACATAGGCCGAGCACTGTCCATTCTCCAACTTCCATGTGACATCCAGGTTCATCTCATGGGCCTACCATCTATCTACCTTCTCCCCAAAATCAGGCCTATCTTATTAATTTGAGCTACACATACCAGTAGATTGGCTTGATTTATGCGCCGGATAGTAGGTGCCATACGCACATGAGGTGGGCCCCACAGAAGCGCGAGATTAAGACCACGTGGGCGTTCCTCATGTGTGTGTGATATATGATAAAAGTACCATTGAAATCACCAAATGGCCTGGTCCAACAGGTTGTCCGGTCCAATTACTAAGCAGGCTTAAATGTTAGGCTTGTGCTGGCCCTTAGGCCTCATATACCAGCCCAAGCAAGGGCCAGGATCAAAGGATATAGGGTGAGTCCAGCCCATTTACAGCCCTTGGCTAATTGGGACCCTGATTTGACCGGATCTGACCTGCTTATAATTGCCTGAGGTGGGCCATAAGGAGAATGCATGGAATTGATGGGCCCAACCTTTTCTGACGGGCCTGGGCCTACTATGCTAGCAGGTTGGCTCGGGCCTATATGTTAGGCCCATGTCATGTCGATCCGGGCGGGTTTTCGAGCCTTATGTTTGGTCCGGGCCGGGCCTATCCTATCCCGGCCCAACTCGTTTCCATGCCTAATTTTATGGTTGTGGCACACGTGTGCGGGATCTGGACTATTCATCAGATAGGACCACCAACTCAGGGTGGTCCTCTTATTAGGCGAGCCGCATGTTGAATAGTATATTCAAAATTTATGGTGGCCCACCTGATGGATGAACCTCCTTATTTTTGGGCTAGGACATGTTCGGGGTGGCCCACAATTGAGATGAGTGGCACAGATTCCTCACACGTGTGACATGTTCTCACTCTTACCCCGAAATCTCCAGAGATCCTGTAATTGAGACGGTCGATGAGGCTTTCTTTGTAGAGCTCTTCGTATGTTTGACTTATCTTCGCTGGTTGACTACCCATCCTATGCCTCAGGATCGAAATTATTGCTTTCTTATCCGCACCCCATCCTACCACTTCCCAAATCACCATTCATTATATGGGAAGAGCTCATCAGCATGTGTAGCTTGTTGGGGCCCACACTTATAGCTGGTCCGATGATCGGAGTCGTCTACGTTATCTTGATCGGTTGATTCCCATCATTGATAAGTATAGGTCTAAAAATCAATGGTTGGGATCATCATTTCAATGCAATTATTTGATCTTTGGCCAATCCAAAGTTGGACCCAAGAGATGGACGGTTCTGATTATCTGACCACGCTCAATCAAGACATGATCAGATACAGCGGCTATATCCCATCCTTGCAAAAGATGGGCGTATGATTATGATATCATAACATTAAAATCAGGCCGATCCAACCGTTGGATGGGCCACACCAGTCCACTAAGTCATACCACTGGCCATCCATCGATTTTTTCATTATGTCCCAATCGTTGATTATCATGGTGTGGCCCACCTTTTTAGGGTAGCCTATCCTACACATATGACATGTTGGTGGGAAAGAAATGGCTTTATCATAACTTATGATACTCCATCCAACCATATGCATGGGACCCATGCTTGTTTTTACAAGTGGGGTGGTCACGATTTCACAATCCAAGCCGTTGATATGGTTAGAACTACAATAGATTGGTTAGACGATCTGCACCAACCGATCTGCCCTAACAATTGACAATTTTTGTAAATAGTAGATTACAGATGAATGGTTGAGATAGGAAGTGCCAGGATAGTCCACATCCAACTTAAACGACGAGGCGAGGCTAAACATTGGATGGGTAGGATCCCATTTCTATTATTGTCCCACCATATGAACGGCCTCCATAAATTTGATGATGGACCCATTTATATAAATTGTAAGGAGTAAGAGATGATGGACATACCTTGGAAAGCCTTCTAAGTTTCTCACAATCTTCGATTGGAGAAGGAAGAGGGTCAGGAATTGTGATTGAGCCCAGCTTCACTCTCTTTTTTTCTCCTTTTCTTCTTTATTAAATAAAAGAAGATAAATGAATTAGATACTTAATCAAGGATTAAAAATCGATTTCATTGTATTGTTTTAGTTATGGTAGAAAAATGAGCTTCAATGCATGGCTCAATTATGGATAAGTTGCGTTTCAGCACTGAGGTTATAAGTTCCAGCACTCATATGAAGTGTGTGTAGATGTATCTATTTAAATATAGAGTTGGCTCCATTGCTCAAGGACAAAGCTACTTTGGATTAGGGGATACACACTCATCCATAGATGAAAATTTAAACATTAGTCTTGAATAAGAGAAACATGGAAGAGGTTAGATTAGATATGGATAATCTTTTTCCCATCTAAATTCATCCCTCATTTTTCAATCCCTTGCTTTATAAATATAGAGATGTTTTTCTTGATGAGTTAAAGGAATCTAGAATTCGAGACTCTCCGAAGGAAACAAAATAAATAAATAAAAAAAAACAGAAAAGAGTGAGTGTTTGTCTATCTAGACCCATCTCTCCCATAGTAGTTAGGTGAACCACAAGATGTGCTCCGTTCATCTCCGGCTTTGCGAAGTTCCATATCATTATAGATCGTCGGATCCTACGGTCCCACTCTTCCAGGCTGATTTTCAGGATTGCATTTCAACACTGAGGTTATAAGTTCGAGCACTCATGTGAAATGTGTGTATTGAAAAAAGAAAAATAAAATTGTCTTGAGGAATACGTACCAATCTGTAGACAAAAATTTAAACCTCGGTCTTGATTGAGAGAGATACCTTGTTGGTGCCTCCTTCAATGGCTTCTTATCCTTTAATAGTGATAAATAAAATGAAGACACGCAACCTTGTTTTACAAGAAAATTTATTAAAATAGGTTTATTTATTAAACAATGAGAATTGCTATAAGCAAATCCACTAATCATTATTAGGGAAGGACCAGCAATGAGAGCACAAAATTTAAAGAGTTGCTTTATAATAAGCTGCTGTATATGTGTTTTTTTTTTTTTTTTCTTTCTTTTTCTTTCACACACATTCACACATGCCCATGCACTCACACCACAACAGGTGCTCAAACCCCTACATCATGTTGAGACACTTGTGACTTTAGCATTGAGCCATAGGGTCATTGGCAGGATGCTGCATATGTTGGTTACAATCAAGTGTTATCTAATAGTCTATTAAAAAAATGATTGTATTATTGACATAGAGAGTACCTTTAAATGGTATTTTGGTAAGAATATTGCTATATTAGGCTTTCAAGTGTAGTAAACAAATATAGTTAACACTGTTTTACTTTTGACCGTCCATTTCACGATCATGATTCAGATGGTTACGATTTCTTGATCAGTGTGATTTTGGAGATGTGCTCCATCTAAATTGGGACCCACGATTTGGATGGTCTGGATAGCTTCACATCAGTGGGAGCATGATGAGTCACCACCATTATCAAAATTGTGCAAAGCTAACATAGGAGCATGTTGACTTTGTTGAGTCAACATGCTCACTTTACACGAGAGAGATGAAGGGTTAAAGAGGCAAATTTGATAGTATGCAGGATTACCAGAAATTGCACTCCTTTAGGACCATTTGTACCATCAGCATCACTTTGCATGGCCCATGGTGTATTTCCGACTTTCCAATAGTGAAGTTTCAGGTTGGATGTGAATGATCAACCTTCTATTTCAAGTGTCCACAAGCATGCCATGTTGGGAGTCCAAAGGTCTCTTGATTTGTGGATTTTTTTTTTTACATGGGGCCATCTATGAAGGGATGGGCAAATGAACATGTGAGACTAGTGTTTCTAGTGTTCCTATGGACTTGCTTACTTTTCGTATTATATATAATTTTAAAGAAAGTCACGTGCTTCCATTAAAACATGTATCAATCAACACAAAAGCATGGTCACCATCCACAACCTTATTACAATATCCTGGACTTCAGTTTTCATGCCAGTGATTTTGTCAATCCATCCCAACAATCACATCTCTTCAAAGGTACACATGAAATGATCTGATGCAGGTGGATCTCCAAATTCACCATGAGCACAAGATCTTAATTCAATTGAAAGTGACCCAAGAATATGATGACACTAGTCCATGGCCATCACCTCATTCTTTTGCCCGGTGGTGCCACGTCGATCGGGACCGTTCAAACAATGGGCCTCATTTTGAATTGCACTTAGCCCAACAATCGCGCTGATCAGACAATCTCAACCATCCAAATATTGGGTGTCGGATGGACAGTTAAAAATAAACGAGTGAATGATCCAAATTCAACTGATATAAACAAGTGGCTACGAGTGCCCAATCAAGGCGATATTCGGGCTGTGGCTCATCCATGATGAGACCCACAATTTGAACAGTCCAGATTTTCCATACATGTATCCCACCATCCTTAAAAGTGGATGTGAAAAACAATCCTAGTATGGAAACAGAGTAGGGAACCTTTGAAGGCCTTCCTCAGACTCTCTCTCTCAAAGGAGATGCTACGATGATGAGAAGCGAGGAGCGTTGCTGGTTTTAAACGGACGGTCCTGTCAGGAACTCTGTGTGGGCCACCGTGATGTATATGTTTTATCCACGCTGTCCATCTATTTTGAAAGATCATTTAGAAAACTTCATGGGTTCTTGGGGCCATAGAAGTTTTGGATGAAACTGATATATATATATGTTTTCTTTTCATACATGTCTATGCTCTATGTGAACTTATGAACAGGTTGGATGAAAAGTAAACATGACGGTGAACTTATGAACAGGTTGGATGAAAAGTAAACATGATGGTGGGCCTTAGAAAGTTTTCAACGGTATGAGTTCAAACCCCATTGCTTTTTTGTGGTGTGGTCTACTTGAGCCTTGGATCTGCCTCCTTTTTTGGCTAATGCCATAAAATAATAAGTCAAAATGGATGCATGGTGTGGATAAAACATATACATCATGGTAGACCCCACAGGACATGACTATCCGTCTCAAGCTAGGTCCTGATGGGGTAGTACCCAATCCGCACCATAAACGAAAACATAAACATGAGCTTGATCTAAGACTTTTGCGGCCTCAAGAAGCTTTCAACGGTAGTCTTTCAATATCCACTGGTGTGGTCCACTTGAGCCTTCAATATGCATCAATTTTTTTTGTTCATTCTCTGAAATGATCCGTCAAAATAGATGGACCGTATGGAGAAAACAGATGCCGTCCGTCTCTAGCTTGGTCCTGGTGGGGTTACTACCTAATCCGCGTCCGTTTAAAAATTAAAACTGGAATTTTGTTACAGTACAATGCTCCCTACCGAAATACCTTATGCTGTCATGAGTTTTCCACCATAGAATTACATCCTTAAATTGATCTGAACCGTTCATATTCTCTTTAGTACCAAATATAAGCTATTTCCTATAATAATGCTTTATGTGACTTACCTTCATTTACAATCACTGTTCAACGTATCTTTCTTACCATCAACCGAGTAGTATAGACTCCAATATGAACGGTTCAGATCATCATTTAAGCTACATTCAAGGGAATAAACCAGACATGGTACGGTACTGTCGAGGAAAATCCAATTTGAAATGCATGTCGGTATTCCGACTCGTTTTGATTGATACTAACGCCCTTGTTATTCACTGATACTTATGTTAGTTTTGCATCATTTAGAAAATGGTGGTGACTTTTCAACGGTCCGTATGGCTTTGTTGTAACCGGAATCCAGACCGTCCAAAAACTCTCCTAGATGCGTATGGAGCAAAAATAAAGTTTTATTAGAATATAGTACCAATATTTTATTTTATTTTTGCTCATTCAAATTTGGACCATTTAGTTTTTTAGTTTTAATTCTTCATGTGATAGCCAATGAATTCGGTTAATAGAATTCTTTATCAATTCTATCCAAAATAGGACCCACAATTTAGATGGTCTGGATGATTGTAATTCAGCGTCACATTTGAAGGTGACTCACTACCACTTAAAAAAAAGAAAGGCTGAACAAACATAGAAGTCTCCCCTTGCGAATATTATTCCATTTGCTGGACCGATCGAATAAGGTGTAAGGGCCTTCGTTGCGTACGTGCTAAAATGGAATACGTGCGAATCTCTTTCGTACCAGTTATCTGGTAGAACCCGGTGTTAAAATGCCCTAAACCATAATAATAATAATAAAAAAACCGTACCCAAATAAGAAGGGACGGGGATTGCGTACTGCCCCCTACGGGCAGATCTGTGGAGGGGCCACCGTGATGTATTTTTTTATCCGCTCCGTTCATCCATTTTCTAAGATTATTTTAAGGCATGAGTCTAAAAATGAGGCAGATCTAAGGATCAAGTGGACCAAACCAAATAGTAAGTTTGGGTTGCATTAAATGCAAAAGTCTCCACTTGAAAAGGTATAGACAGGCTGGATAAACTGATACATGGGGACCCTCCACGTATCTGTCTGGACGGTAATCTGACCGGGAAGGACGCAATCTGTGGTCCACTTGAAAAGGGATAGACGGAGTGGATAAACTAATACATCTGTACACTCCATAGATCTGTCCGAATGGTAATCTGACTGGGCAGGACGCAATCCGTGTCCGTAAAAGACGGACGGTTATCTGATTATTGGACTGGGTGTGGCCAGCATGATGAGTGGCACTGATCTTGAACACATGCTTCTTGTTGGCAGCATGTGCACATAGTATTTCTGGAAAGTAGATACCATACCATGCCCGAATCAACTAATTTTGTAGGAAAGCCTTTGACGGGGAGTTGCTGCGCTGGGTGCTAGGTGGGCCTACATAATGTTTGTAAGAAATTCACCCAGTTCATCAATTTTGCGGGTTCATTTTAAGACATGTGGCAAAAAATAAATAATTTAAAACTTAAGTGAGCCATACAAGAGGAGACAGATTGTAAGAATTCAATGATCATAATGTAAACATTCATTAACATGACCGCAAAAGTTGAAGAGGCTAAGGTTTTTGTGTTTTCACTTCATATTAGTGAGAATGACCTTATAAATGGTTTAGATGGCATATAAATATCAAAGTAACATTTCAACATAGGTATTTCTTTCCCTAATTTTCTCTCTCATGTGTCCTCTTGAGTTGTGGGTCTCTGTCATGGTCAAATGTCTTAAAATGATCTAGCAAGATGGATGTACAGAGTGGATTTCTCACAAACATCATGGTGGCTCCACGTCCGGTATGATCGGCTATCGATCGGCAGTGGTAATAAATGGGATTAGGTGGTATGTGTTGTATTTTGTTTCTTACAGTCCTTGTCAGAAATGTTTTAAGGGAGTGGTCAATTTCCATAGGTATTCGAAAAAATCGGTTGCTGGTCGATATCGCTGGCCGATGCCGTATGTAACTATGATGTCAGCCAATTCTTTGGGCGATTGCCTCTTTAGAAACATGACAGCGGCCGATGGTATCAGTAGATTGCCGTTGGCGTCGGCCGATTGCCGTTTGCACTCCAAGATATGGCTGATTGAGGTTTTAAGGCAGGGGGGCAACGACCAATTTCAATGGCCAGTGACCGATTTCGGCGATCAATTGTCGTCTAGCAGCCTGGTCAGTGGCCGATTGTCGTTTGGAGCATATCCAAAAACTTTTGTGGCCTAAAGTTTTTAATGGTTATTCATCACTGTTTCTAGTTGTATGGTTCATCTGAGATTTGGATTTTATTAAGGTTTGGGATCTCGTCCTAAAATGAGATGGAAAAACAGGTGGACGACATGGATACAAAAACAAATACATCAAGGTGGGCCCCACACGTTGGGGGTAGTGGCCGAGTCTGCAAGCAGTTACAAGGTAAGTAGTGGGTAAAGAGAAGCCTTTGGAAGGCAATGTGGGAGACGGTTATCGTAACCATCAGGAAGTGGAGCATCTAGATAATTCCACACTTCAAAGAGAAAGTTATAAAAGCAAAAGGATTTCTACAGAGCAAGGGGTCCAGCACCAACCAAATCAATCCATCTTTCCAATTTACCAAATCCCTTACATTTCATAGTGTAATCGATCCATTTTACATTCCAAGTATTTTGTATTTCATAAAGTAAGTGCTCAAGTATCTATCAAGTCAAAATTACATTACCGTTTCAAAACTTATTCAGGTTCTTTGTCTATTGTCATTTACGTTTCTTAGCGTATTCAGTTCCCTTTACTTTCTTTAGCATTAATCGCACTGTTCAATTTCGGTAGTGTAATCTCTAAAATTATTTTCATAGCAGTAAGTTTTACGATCAATAAAGTTTCATTTTACAATCTCTTAATGGTCAAGAAAAAGCAAAGATCGCCCACACGATCGATTGCAAACTTTTCTTTTTTACTCCTTTAAAGTTACGCCGAGGGAAATCCTTTCGCTCGGAAGGTAAAGTTGCAACCCACTTTTTGAAGGACTAACCCCACCCTCCAAACATCGCCTCATCATTTTTTACTAAGCAATTGAGCGAGTGGCTAGTTGAGCGACCGTTCTTTACAGATCTCGGTCATATACGGTCGATCACGACGTATCTTCCTTCTTTAGCACTCAGGATCATCGTTGTTCAGTTGGAATCAAGCTGCGAAATCGGTTCTGACACGCCCACAAATACATCACACGCGTGACCAACGAATAACTCGGCAACAGTATGGAACTGCATTTGGTCACGTGCCAATTTCATCCTTTGTTTGATAACCAAAGGAAGGTTTAATTAATCCTAGAATCACGTATTCCAATGCCAATGGTGGATTCGACTGAAATTTTTTGTGAATTTCAAATCCACCACAATTGTGGGCCCCACATTGATGTGTGCATTTTATCAACGTTGTCCATCCATACATGCCTTTTTACAATAGTCATTCAAGCTGCATATGCGCACAGGCGACCAAAATCAGTTATGAAATGTGGTCTATTGATTGTAATCCCATGATCCACCAAATGTGGAATTCACTTGATACAGTGTATTTACAAAAGGGAGGATTTGATCCCAAATATGGAAATGAATTAGGTTAATCCCATGGTATTGCCAGGTATGTAATAAATGAGCAATAAATGCCATAATCCCATCTAATACAATTCCATCCTATGGTATACATGATCCACCAAATATGAAATTCACTTGATACAGTGTATTTGCCAAAGAGAGGATTTGATCCCAAATATGGAAATGAATTAGGTTAATCCCATGGTATTGGCATAAATGAATTAGGTTAATCCCATGGTATTGGCATAATAAATGCTATGATCCCATCTAATACCACTCTAGTCTATGGGATACTGCTGCCCAAACAAGCCCACGAAGGATTAAATGCAAGAGCCATTTCTAGTGTCGTTGGGACGCGGAATGCCAGTGCATAGCATCCATGTTGATTTGTGGAGGGGCTCACCTTGATGTATCTATTTATGCACACCATCTATCCATTTTCTAATATCATTTGAAGGGACGAGATGAAGAATGAGGCATATCCAACGCTCACCAGAGATAACTCTTGAATTTAATGCTTTGTGCATTTAATGCAACTAATGCTCACTATTTCCTTGGTCCACTTGAGTGTTGGATCTGCCTCATTCTTGATCTCTTGCCTTAAAATGATCTGAGAAAATGGATGGATGGTGTGGATAAACAGATACTTCAAGGTGGGCCCATCTACATATCAGCATGGACGCAATCTGCATCCAAAGCTTATGCCATAACATGAACTGAGAAAAGGGATAGACGGTGTGCATAAACAGACACATCACGGTGTTCTGATTTCTCACCTTTTCGAAGTATTTATGAGTGCTAATGCATTTGATTATCACTCGCAGCGCTGACAGGAATTCATCGGCAGGATCACAAACCAGACCCTAATAACAGCATCCCATGTACACAATTTTCCATTTACTCATCAGGAAATAAGTGAAGAAAATGTAACGAAATGCAATTTAATAACATCGAATGATTGAATTTAGATGACAAACATGGATTGCTTGTTTAAAAAATGAACTTAATGGCATGTTTAGATACTCGATTGAGCTGAATCATTACTTAGTTTGTAATGCCAAAACCATAATTGCAATTACATGCATTTCAAGACTTGAAATGAAACTAGTTGCAATATGAGGCTACTTATTACGGACCCATTTTATTCATTTAATCTATATTGAATTGAATTATTGAAAATCAAACATCCAAACACGGAGTCAATATCCCCACCTTGGTGATGGCAGTGCCGTACTCCTCTTTGTAACGGTTGAATGTTGCATTGAGCTGGGCCTTGCTCCTTGTAGTCAAGATTCTAATGATCTCTTCATGGCTGAAGTTATTTGCTTCAATGGCATCATGGAGAATCTTGGCTTCTGATTGTGCTAGCCTTACATTAATGTCATCACCGTTATACCTGTAAGTGCCCATTGGCGGAAGGAAAAGCTGTGACACAAACCAAGACCCACAATAGCATCAGTGAATACAGATGAACAAAGAGACATGCTAAAGGTGGTTTGCAAATGCATATTGAAGAGGAGATTGGTAGGCCCCACTGTGAACACACCCTGGCCTGAAAATCAGGTTGTTCCATCATCAACAGTGCATGTTGAATCTAGATTGCAGGTCAATTTTCTCTACCCATCCATTTGTTTCATACATGTGTGGCCTATATGATGAGTGGACCAGCCTGGTTTTTTTTTCAGATGATTACATATTTCCAGTGGGCCCTCCTTATGAATGGCCAGCTCTCACACATGTGCCATTTTGGAATGTGTGGCGCAGCGGCACCAATCCCCTTTTCTATCTTTTGTATTAGCATTTCTCAATAAACAATACTCGCACATGCACACAAAAACAGAGTATTTTGTTCAAGGGCATACCTTACGGAGGTCGCCTGTGGTATGCAAGGCGACATCTTCTTCTAGGGAATGCTTGAAACGCACGTGGTAAGCTTTCTTCACTGCCAAAAGCTCATCAGGAGATCTAATACAGGCTATTTCTATGATCACCCGATTGTCGAGAGTCCCCTTCTTCTCTGCCAAATTAGCTAAGATGGCATCTCGCTCAGCTGGTTCAAATATCCATCTGTAAACCGCTTTCTGTATACATGTAAAATGATTTTTCAATACCTTTTGCATCTTAAAACAAAACAGTGGGTTCAGGTGGCATGGTTTAATGCTCCCAGCCAGTGTTCGCAGTATCGGTATTGCGTTACGTTTCGCACCCTTGGGATACAGATACATATTGCGTATCGGTGGGAAATATCGGTTGTATCGCAGAATGTATCGCACTTTTTGGGAAACATGGGGAAACATTGGAAAATTGATTGAATTTTTCAATGAAACTTCAGGGATTGTTAAAATGGACCCCAATACACACATTTAAATCATAATATGTTAAAAAAAAAGACCACATAAAGGAGTTCCTTTGTAAGATGATCCTAAGCTATGCGCTATCTAACTGAACTGATGCAACCATTGTACAAATTGATTCCATAACATATACAAATGTTACAAAACAACCACGCTTAGGAATGGATTTACAATAATCTAACAAATAAAATTAAAAAAAAATTAATTATTAAATATAATTATTAAAAAAGTAATTAATTATTGTTGTTTTTGGGGGGGAAATGACGCAAATTGATACATCAGCCCCCCTACGCCCTTACAATGTTGATTTGGATCCATCATTACTCTCAATTTGGGAGGAATTGAAAATTTTCGAAGTTCCCCCAAATTGGACCACATACACTCGAATCATGAAATTGGAGTTTGTGAGATTTATTAGTATTTACATAATAATTTTTAATTTGACTTATAAGTGGATTAACAACTATTCCAAAAGAAATTTTTGAAAAAAATTCATAATTAATTATTTTTTAATTAATTAGTAATTAAAAAATTAATTAAATATTTTCGATTTTGGGAAAAAATGTTGCCAATCAATAGATCAGCACTCCTACATTCTTTAAATGATGTTTTTAATCCAACTTTGTAAATAATTTGGGAGGAATTAAGAAATTTTGAAATTTCCCCAATTTCCCCCAAATCGGGCCACATACACTTGAATCATGAAATTGGAGTATATGTGATATATAATTACTAACATAATAATTATTATTCTGACTTACAAGTGGATTTACAACTGTTACAAAAAAAAAAAAAAAAATCAAAAAAATTTCATAATTAAGTATTTTTTAATTTTATCATTTTCTAGCCGTAATTCGTCGATAATATCAGGGGACTACCTAAATCCCCAAAAAATCAAAGAAAAAAGAGGGAAACTTTTAAGTGAGTAGATTTCGGTACCTCTGTAGAAGCGCCGTTCTTACATCGTCTATGAAAAAATCTCCAAATTCTTTTTTTTTTTTCCTTCCAATAAGTCATAAATCTCAAACAACTGGAAGATTTAGGAGAAGAATCTGCGAAATCTCAGGGATTTTGGGCGGATTTTAAGGTTTCCCTTCGGGAACCCTTCCGGTTTTCGAAATGGCTTCTTGTAGCCCTTTTAAGGGGGAGCGGATTAGGAATCGGATTGCATGCGGAGTGACGTGCGGAGTCAACTTAGTTGGGCCCACCTAGAATGTATGTGCTTTATCTATTCCGTCCATATGTTTTTCCACCTCATTTTAGTGGTTGAGCCCAAAGTTTAAGCATATCCAAATCTCAAGTGGACCATGCCACGGGAAACAGTGGGAATAATGATTTCCATCGTTGAAACCTTCCCAGGCCCTACAATGATGTTTATTTGTCATCCAACTTGTTCATAAGATCACATGGATATGGATGAAGGGAAAACACAAATATCAGCTTGATCCAAAACTTATGTGTCCTTCAAGAATTTTTCAATGGTAGACATTCAGTTCACACTTTTCTTGTGGTGTGGTCCACTTTAGATATTGATATGCTTCATTTTTTAGCACCATACCTAAACTTTTTTGTTAAGATGGATGGACGGAGTGGATAAAATAAATAAATCACTGTGGGCCCCACAGAGTTTACTCCGCACGCTAGCGTTCGGAGTTACTCAGTATGCAATCCACTTACAGCGGTTTAGGTGTGTGGGTGTTACCCTTACCGCAGGACCCACCTTGATGATTTTTTGTATATCCACGCCGTCCATACGTTTCTCTGGACCATTTTACTATGGGTCCCTAAAAATTAAGCAGAGCCAAATCTCTGGTGGACCGCACTATAGGAAACATTGGTGATTGAGTACCTCATCATTAAAAATTCCAAAGGGCCCATCGTAAGGTTTTCATGATGTTTATTTTCCATCCAACCTGTGGATAACGTCAAAAGGAGCTGGATGAAGTAAAAATACAAAGATCAAATTGATCCAAAACGTTTAGGGCCCTAAAAGAATTTTTAATGGCCATTTATCATTGTTTCTGGCAGTATGGTCCACCTGAAATTTGGATCTTCTTAAAGTTTTGGATCATGTCCTTAAATGAGATTAAAAAATAGATTGACGGAGTGGATATACAATAAATACATCAACGTGGGCCCCACATAGTTAGAGACTTAGAGTAACACCCAGTAACGTGGGTAACAATTAATCGGGCGAAAGCGGATTGCGTGGTGTGCCAACCTCGGTGGCATGTGGACGTCACCAAGTTCTGTGGACCCCACCATGGTGTGTGTCTTATCCACACAATCCATCCATTTGGCGAGATCATTTTAGGCCATGAGACAAAAAATGAGGCAGATCCAAAGCTCAAGTGGACCACACCACAAAATGTCGTGGAGATAATGTTTCCTACTGTTGAAACCTTCCTAGGGCCCACAGTGATGTTTATTAGTCATCCAAGCTGTTCATTCTCACAAGGATGACAGTGGGCCCCACCTTATCTACTGGTGCATGCAAAGGGATGACAGTGGGCCCCACCTTACCTACTAGTGTGTGCAAAGGGACTCTGATTAGATATTACCCCCACCGGGACCTAGGTGGAGACGTACTGTCCTATAAGTGGATTCGTGGGGTCCACCGTGATGTATGTTTTTTATCCACGCTGTCCATCCATCTTGAAAAATAATTTTGGTCATTATCGAGATGATTTCTTATGGCAGTGCATGCTTTTTGGGCCCCATTAAATGAAAACTTATTATATAATACATTATTTTTGTAAATTTTTTATTCCTAAATATGCAAATATGTGTATTTAGGCATTTCCTGGAGTTTTGCTAAAAAATTCCATCGTTTTCCTCATGTTTCCCCCTTTTTCTCTGAATTTCCAATTATCGGCGATATTATTGGCGATAAAAATATTATATCTTTATCTCCAGCCAGCGAAACTTGTAGCGATACTGACAATGCGAACACTAGGCGTCACTATCTCCTACCGCAAGAAGTCGTCTTGTTTTCTGATCATGAGGCCTTGAGATATTTACATTCTCAAAAGAAACTCAACCCAATGCATGATAAGTGGGTAATGTCTCTTCAGGAATATTCGTTCGTCCTAAAACATAAGGCCGGGGTCAAAAACAAACCAGCGGATGCCCTTAGTAGAAGAGTGATGTTGCTCAATTCCTTGAGCGTAGAGGTAGTCAGATTTGAGCAATTAAAAGATGAATACCCCACATGTCCTGATTTTGAGCGTACTTACACGTCGCTCTCTAGTGATCAACATAGTATGGGTGATTATATCTTTAAAGATGACTTCCTTTTTAAAAGGGACCGACTTTGTATTCCCCGTATGTCTCTTCGTGAATTCCTCGTCTAGGAGCTTCATTTAAGGGGGATAGCTGGCCACTTTGGTCGAGATAAGACCATTGTCCTCGTAAAGGATCGTTTTTATTGGCCAAGTTTCAAGCGAGACGTAGCCAAAGTTTTAGGGCAGCGTCGTATGTATCAGCTGGCAAAGCAACGAAAGCAAAATACCGGGCTATATACGCCATTGCCAGTGCCACATGCTCCGTGGCATGACATTAGTATGGATTTCGTGCTGGGACTTCCTAAGACGATTAAAAAGCACTATTCCATCTTTGTTGTTGTGGATCGTTTTTCTAAAATGACGCATTTTCTCCCATGTTCGAAAACGTTGGATGCGTCTCATATTGCTCGTGTCTTTTTTGATGATGTTGTGCGTCTCCATGGTTTTCCTAAGACCATAGTGTCTGACCATAATGTTAGATTTACTAACTATTTTTGGAAGACACTATGGCACATGATGGGTACTCGTTTACAATTTTCTACTGCATACCACCCTTAAACAGATAGACAAATTGAGGTGGTAAATCGAAGTCTTGGAAATCTTCTACGTTGTCTAGTGGGTGAACATATTGAAACCTGAGGCTTAATTCTACCAATCGCTGAATTTGCTTATAATGGGCCAGTTAATAGAATGACAGGGATGAGTCCATTTGAAATTGTTAGTGGTTACAAACCTAGAATGCCCATAGATCTCTTACCCATGTCTGTCACCGAAAGATCTTCGGAGTCGGCCGATGCATTTGCACGATACATTCATGAATTGCATACACATATTAGACAGCGGATTAATAAGAGCAATAATAGTTATAAATATTCAGCTGAGTTTCATCATAGATTACAAGACTTTCAGGAAGGAGACTATGTAATGGTGAGGATAAGCCTAGAGCGGCTTTCACAGGTTTCGGCTAAGAAATTACAAGCGCGTAGTGCTAGACCATTCAAGATATTGCAGAAAATTGGGTCCAACGCATACCGGATCGACCTTCTACCTGAAATGGGCATTAATCCAACGTTTAATGTGGAGGATCTAGTCCGTTCCCCTAATCCTACCATTGACCCCTCGTCCCTTTCATGGCCTTTCTTTGAGTTTTCTTCACAACTTACTCCACCCGTTCCTCCACCTATTATTCGCAAAGAAGAGATAGATGAAATCATGGATGAAGAGATCATTTCTATGAGAGATGGAGGTTTCCAAAGATACCTTATCAAATGGAAGAACAAACCACCATCAGAATCTACATGGTTGACTGAAGAAGAGTTGCAGAGCATTGATCCAGACTTGCAAGAGCATCACAAGAGGTTTAACTCGTTGGAGTTGAGTTTTTCTCACCCGAGGGGAGTTGATGAGGACACAAGACCTTTTAAGGTCTACCAATGAAGAAAGTGCCCACCACAAGCATCTTCCTTGTGGCTAGGCGACTATTGAGGAGTATTGAAGACCCTATACACGTGATTTGACACATTGAAGACCACACATTAGAAGGACACATGTGTAGGATGTTTTTAGACTTTTTGGACATCTTCGGGCGCCCGAGCGCCCAAACTTTTGTACAATTTGTTTTAAGTTCCGTTTTTGCTTAATTTTTAAGGGTATTTTAGTATTTTCATATTTTTTTATTGGTTATTTAAGAGGGTTAGCCCTAAAAATGAGATTAGTTATTGATTAATGAAAAAGAGCAAACTTTGGTTGCCTCCTTCCTCTCTCCCTCTCTCATGGTGCTTCTTCTTCTTCCTTGACCTCATTCTTCTCTTTTCTTCTTGTGCCCCTCCAACTTCTTCTAAGGTAAACTTTTTATTTACTCTTTCTCTATTTCTATTCTCTCATAGCTTCTAGATCGTAGATTTGAGATTTGATCCAAAATCCCTATTTCTCAAATTCCAAAATCCCTAATTCGAGAAATCCCTCGATCCCTCGGACTAGTGATTCACATTGGGTATTTGGATTAAGACCATGAAAGATCGGGAGGTTCCATCCCTCGCCGTATCCAACCACAACAATAATTGAATCTCATACTTCGTGGATGTGATGAATGGCCCGCTCCATTGCATGTTTCCTTGTGATTTTCTTAGTTCATAATGATTGATGCTAGATTTTATATTATTATTCTCTTTTATTTTCACTGGATTATATGAGTTCATGAGCATGCATCATAATTAGGGCATCCTACGTCAAGGATTCACCTCCATTTCAGAAATGCTGGCGACTCTTGGCCTGACTGGGGCCTACAATGTTGGATCTATATTGGATCGGAGCAAAAACCCTTGTGTTCACTGATCCACCCAATAGAGTATTCAAATGGGTAAATTTTGCCTAAAACCTGGAGGGTTATGTGGTGCGGCCCACCTGAGTTTGGGATCAGGCTAATTTTTATGAGAAGAGGTTGGATGAAATAGACATCATGGTGGCCTGAATTTAGGCTACACCAAATCTATGAAGGGTGATCAGTTTCTTTAGTGTTTCAAAATTTTAGGTTTAACGACACTGTTTTCATTAGATATGAGGAGTAAGAATTATGTATTCAAATTTGTAAGAGAAATTTTCAACTGTAAACCTCTCTTTTGATCATTATTCCCAGCTAAACCTCCAATACTTTTCTTTCCAAAAGCAAACTTCACTTGTACGGATGGACCATTTTCGAACCGAAATACCCCTGTTCTTAGGATTTATTCCTTCTCCAAAGAAAAGCTATTTTCTCCTCGTTTTTCTCCTCTTCTATATTCAAAACTCATTTTCTTCTCTCATTTATAGCAAAAAAGCATTATCTCTTTAGTTTTGAGATCGGTTTTCACTTCAGAGCATTATTATTCTATTTCTTTAATTCGTGTTTCATTGGAAACGAGGTTGTGGTGTGGACCTGGTAAGAACGAAGAATGTGAAATTTTTTTCTCTACAAATGCGTTATTTTTTTTAATATTCAAGTAGGATCTTTATTTTATCGCAATGTGCTTTTGCAATAATCAATCTCGTCGAATTTCAACGAGCATATTGATATTTCAAAGAGCATAGTGGAAATGTTAGGACATTCGAAGATTCGTGATAGCTGTGCTCTTTGAATTATTGTGCTCTTTGAATTGCTGTGCTCTTTGAATTTTAGATTGTGCTCTCTTTAAATTTTACAGTGTGGTCTTCGAATTTTACAGCCTGCTCTTCGAATTTTACGCTGCTATTTGAATTGATGTGCCTTTTGAATTATATACTGTGCTCTTTGAATTATACACTTTGCACTTTGAATTTTACACTTTGCACTTTGAATTGGTGTGCTCTTTGAATTTTACACGAGACATTTTGAATTGCTCTGCTCTTTCAATTGCTGCGCTCTTTGAATTTTACACCATGCACTTTGAATTGGTGTGCTCTTTGAATTTTATACGAGACACTTTGAATTGCTCTGCTCTTTCAATTGTTGCGCTCTTTGAATTTTACACTATGCACTTTGAATTGGTGTGCTCTTTGAATTTTACACGAGATACTTTGAATTGCTTTGCTCTTTGAATTGCTGTGCTCTTGCTCTTTGAATTTTACACTGTGCACTTTGAATTGCCGTGCTCTTTGAATTTTACACTCTTTAAATTTTATTTTAAAGGTGTGCTATTTAAATTTTACAACATATTCTTTTAGTTTTAAAAGATGAACGAGTAATCATTGAAACTGTAACAAAATTATTGTACTCTTTTAATTTTAAAAGAGTATTATTTGAAATTTGAAAGAGAACTAATTTCATTGTGTTTCTTTGCAGATAATGGCTGCTAGAATCATCGTATGCTCTTATGGTGGGGGCTTAATATGTCAAAACAATTCATACACGTATAAGGGTGGAAAATCGAAAAGTTTTGCTTTGAGTGTCAACACTACATATGATGATCTTCTATCGAAAATCTACAGGATCATTAAGACTACACCGAATGATCATGATATTAATATGAAAGTAATATACCCTTGCTCAAACCAATCAATCCCTCCATCTGAAATTGAAGACGATGAAGATGTGCGAGTGTTCTTGGCAGCACAATTGGAGCATCCAAATATATACATGCCTTTAATAATAGAGACAGTGCAGCGCATTAATGAGACCATTCACGAAGACCCTATTGGGTGTAGTGGCGTTGAACATAATGTCGACATTTAACATGATGCCCTTCTGATGACAAATCTGTGTGAAGAACATGGCGTTAATTGGGTAGCTGACCTTAGCCTGAAAAGTGAATATATGGTATCATCATCGCCTGCAAAAGTACATGTGATATCAATGTCATCTTTGCCAACAAGAGGAAATGTGCCTTCATCATCACCTTCGCTTACAAAAGCATATGTGGAATGTTAGAACTTAGAAAAAAAGAGGATCAGAACTGCTCGTCAGCAGTCCTTTTTTTTCTTTCCTGTGTTTCCTTTATTTTGGGGGGAATTCTGACTATAGAGACATTCATAGACAATCATAAGCAATCACAAAGTGTACACAAGAGAGAGATATCGCAAGACGAATTTTATTCCAGAGATTCTGAGATCTTTTACATTTCAGGCTGTGATACTGGTCACGAGCCTTTAATATGCACCGGATGACTTTGAAACTTGTAGGCTAGGGGTTTTAGGACATTTTGGATCATTTGGAGGCGAAGCACATGTCCAGTTCCGCTCCAAAATGCTGTTTACGAATTTTGGTCGCTACCAAGCGATTAAGGTTGTGCTGGCGTTTGCAGGGCTTTTCCGACCTCAAAACTGATCCAAATTATTGTCAATAGACCACGGGATGTTGTTTTACAATGGGTGCAAATTTGAGCTCCAACAAGTGCCCCCCGGTGTGCTGCGCTGGATGCTTACGTCACGCTAGTGCAGTGCACCGGTCCCTTAGGCTCAAGTATAAATAGTTGACTCACTAAGTCATTCCAAAATTTTCTGAGTCAGAAAACCCAATTTTCCCAAGGTGAGAGAGCTCACCCTCAGGTACAGGCGCATGTGGTCCCCTTGTGGGCGCATGTGGCCTGCCATCCATTTTCCAACGAAGGACTTAACTTCAGGCGCATGTGAGATGCCATATGGGAATGGGCGCATGTCCCAAGCGCATGTGGTTCTAGGCATGCGCCCAGGGCACTGCCCAGGACTTTTATTTGTCTGAAAACTTGAAGATAGGCGCATGTGAGATGCCACATGTGCTTGGAGCTTTGGATTTCAAACTTGCTCTCTTTCTTCCTCTGAGTCAGGGTGCATGTTAGACTACACATGCGCCTCCGGCCTTGTGTGATGAACTTGCACTCACACATTTTGTGGACTGGGCATATGTGAGGGGCCACATGCGCCTGGGGCTCTACCTTGGGCGCATGTGAGCCCGCTTTGCACTCGATGAAGAAATGGCATTTCCGGCTCCTTTTCTCAGTCAAATTCAGTGCTGTTTGAGGCTAGATCACTTAAAATTTGAGCACGATTGGAGCTCAGTGCCTTGGGCCTGCAGTTGGTTGCCTACTTTGGCCTGTCACAGCTTGCAACTGTCTATTTTAGGCAGGTTCAGAGTATGTCTGCCAGAGTGGGCCTATAGCGTCCCGATTACTTGTAAGGTTGCCGTGCGCGAACAGTTGCGTATGTATGATGCTGAAACTGTTTCCTGACTCTGTCCAGTACCTACTTATAAGCACCTGGACTTGTCAAGGCTGCTTTAAACTAAATGCACGGATGTATTGTGGGTTCAATCTGTGATTTTGTGTGTGCATCAATCACATGTATACGTGCATGTATGATGGCAGTTGCTTTGTTATGAAATGCGTATGATGATTGATATGCTTTGCTCTTGATTTTGTTGCTTTCATGCTTTGTTGCTTTTGCTTTACATGCTGTGCTTGTGTTTGCGATACGATTTCGTTAGGCTATTTGTCCATGTGTATCGAGTTGTTTTCTAATGTTGTTCTATTTACGCGTTGCAATGAATTGCAGTAGCGACAATGGGATCTTCTGGTGAAACCTCTAGGTCGCATGCTTCTGGTCCGACGCCGATGAAGCGCGGTCGGAAAAGAACGGCCGAAGGTCCTTCGAACCCTCCTCCTCCAAGACGTAACTCTCGCTTCTTTCCTACGGTTGAACCCGAGATAAAGGATTTCTAGGAGCATATTGGGCAGCTTCCTCATGAAGTGCTGGTGCGCATCTTCGTCAACAAGACAGCGCCTGAACCTCCAAAGCGGGGAACGGAACAAGAGTGGGTCTACTGGTATGCCCAACTTGCTGGTGTGGCGAGTGCCATTGAGGCAGGTCCTCAAGATATACCTGTTCAAAATGCAGAAGAAAATCTGATAGGTCAGAAAGGTAAGAAGAAAGGAGGATGAGGAAAACAACCAATCAGAGCGCTCAGTCAAGCGCAGCGATTGACACAGCTCCTCGACTTGAAATATGAAAGGATGAAGATTGGATGGGAGAGCAACAAGATCACTGCTGAGCGTGGCATCTGCATCACGAACCCCTACGATGGCGAAGTCATCTTGCACCAGAAGTCTCTTATGAGGTGTAAACCTTTTCCGAGCATCGAACGATCTGATGTTCGTAGACTTAGCCAATTCTATGGAGTGGAGAGATGGTCTTCAGTTCCTGAGAGATTACTCACCGCCACCCTGGGAAGTAACGGGAAACAACAGAAGGTTGGTGAGATTAAGGAGATGACTTTCCTCATGCCTACGTGTGATCCGCATGCACCTTATTCGACTCATTTCTTTGAGACGGTGCATCAAAGATTCCTTCCTATGAGCACGTCCGCAATGTGGGAGACTTCGAGCTTCCGTACCCGAGGGCATCTGAGTCATCGTGACAGCTACATCCCCTGGGCGAAGGAGATTCTGATCCGGCACGAGGCTGTGCTGAGGGAGATCGGGCTCTACTATGCCATCGAGGCGACTGTCGGCTTCTTTCCGCGAGATCCAACGATTCTCAGGGGCTTCTTAAATTACTGGAGTTCCATTACCAACTCTTTCCATCTTCCTCAAGGAGAGATGAGCATAACCCTCTGGGATCTTAAGATGATGGCGGGCTTGCCCATACGCGGCGGGTATTATCATGAATATATCCCCTCTGATGAAGAATTGTCTGGCTTAAGGCGCGAAGGTGATCGGAAGGCCTATCATTCCAAGGCATGTTTGGAGTTGTTTAATGAATTGCAACAATTTGACTGCATTACAAAGATACACTATGAAGATTGGTCAGTCCACTTTAGCCATGGCTTGAAGTAAGTCCTCACGGGACGTCCCTTTCTTTCTTTTCATGATGTATGCTCTTTTCTTCTGCATAGCTTCTTATGTGAAATTCTCTCTCCTTTCTCTCTTTTAGGATCGACTATGAAAAATATAAAGTTGATGTTAAAAGAATAAGGGCCTTATGACAAAGGTTCCAATGCAAGTTTCCTTGCCCGAACATATTGTCTCCCACTTGCGAGCTAGCAGGCTTCCTCTCTTACTGGTTGTCCGCAGTCACGCTTCCCAGCTCGAAGAGTGCTGATAGCGTCAGGGTTTCTTGCTTCGTCATGGCGGGTGCCCTTGCCAGTGGTCGACGTCTTGCTATAGCGCCACCTGTACTTTGCAGCATATATAGAGCGTTTGGTTATGTTGCCAGTAATCCGGACAAACCTGCCGATGGAATGGATGCTGCCTATTGCCCGTGGCATTATTTCTGCGGCTGGTTATGTCACGCCCCGAAATTCGTAACCCGAGTACAACGACCCAAAGCTCGAATTCCAGGGTGTGAATATAAAATTCGAGCATAGATTCCTTGAGATTCCATTCTACACATTGCATATCTAAAATAAATCCCAAATATAATTTTTTTCCACTAATGTCTTATTACATTGAATTTTATAAAACTAAAACAAATCGATTACATTCGACGCTCGTGTGATATGTGACCCTCTGAGTACTTTGATCCGTCTATGTCTTTTTTCTTCTTGTGAACCTGCAATAACTGTGGTGATTTTGGTGAGCTAAAAGCCCAGTGAGGTCATTTCCATCACAGGTAATATTGCAATTAATAAGAGATAGGATGTGAATCATCAACGGATAGAATTGTATGAAATATACGAGGATGAGATTATGATTGATACACTTTATGATTTACTATAAACGACACATAATGATCATGATGTCATGTATGTTATGATAGGTGTGAGAGCAATAACCGTCTAGGAACTCGCTGCCACTGAACATTAGGAACCTGTCGCAAATCAACCATGCTCACCTAACCGGTACAGCGAGGCAGCAAATCAACTATTCACGCCAGTGGGCAAATCAACCATGCACCACTGATCCAACCGAGCAAATCAATCATGCTCAATAAGTGAAACGACCAGAACTCGCTGCCACTGAACATTAGGAACCTGTCGCAAATCAACCATGCTCACCTAACTGGTACAACGAGGCGGCAAATCAACCATGCACGCCAGGAGTCAAATCAACCATGCTCCTGTTCTGTCGCAGTGTATAATGAATGCGTATGTCATGAGTTATGGAAGCACTTCTTCAAGCATACAATGCATATCAAATTCAAGTCCAATCACACCATGCATGTGTTTACTTTATTCAAGTAATTCTTTGTCTCAATTTAGTTATTGTCAATCGAGGAATTTAAAAAGATCATTGCGTAAGGTTTAGTGTTATGAATAACTAAGGTTGTTCCAAGAGTTATGTATTATACATTATCTAAACCTAAGTTGTTGTTGATTAAGAAGTTTAAGAATAATGTCACGTGGAATCTTGAGAATACTACGTGTATCTAGGGTGCATGTTGGCTACATCACCTGTATGAAATCCTACGTTGAATTGTCGTGGAATTCTGACATGTGCATTAAAAAGGAAAACTTGATAAAATTAATTCAATAAGAAAAGGATAATTGGCAGGTGAAATTTAAGGATATAGATAGGAGGTGGATGGATCCCTTACCTAGGATCAAGTTTATAACTCTACGTTAAAGTTAGAAAAAGATCGATGGATGGATCGTTACCTACGAACCATGTTGAAGGATAACATGAAAATTGAACATCATACTTGGGAAGAAAATAAATTAAATGGAAGAGACATTAACTAGAAATTTCTATGATGAATCACTCACAGTATATGACGACTCTCAGGTTCCAAGCAAACCCAAATCGGATATGAGTCGACTCAGTGAGTTGACTTGCTGGGACAACATCATCTTCTTCTCTTTCTTCTTTCTCTTTCTTCTTCCTTCTTTATTTCTTTCTTCTCTTCCTCTTTTCTTCTTCTTTTTCTTCTCTTTCTTCTCTTTCTTCCTCTAGAAGAGGATCCAGCAACAGCAATAGTGGAACCACTCTCTCTCCACGCTCTCTCTCTCTCTCTCCACGTTTCTCTCTCTCTTTCTCTCTCTCTCTCTCTCTCTCTCTCTCTAGATCTAAGGCTGGGAGAGTATTTATAAGAGAAAGGAATCGGTTCTAGGGTAGAGAAAAGGGCTACGCACATCATCATGTGTACAGGCATAGGCTTGTGTAAATAAAACCATTTTTCGGGCTGAGCTTGGAGGGTGTATACATGATAGATGGCTGCGATATTTTGAACGTGGGGTATATTGAGGATGAGCTATAATTTGGTCGTGACAGATTCCAGAATGGGGTCCGCCAGTGGATGAACGGTTTCGATGTGAAATGAGGAAGATGGTGGGGTGAAAATGGCGAAACTTGCACGGGGGGTCTATCGATCAATCAGAAATCCCTGAGCAGTCTAGATTTGTCACATGATGCTCTTGGGGGTGAGAAATCCAAGGTTTAATCGGTCTTGATCGGCGGTTTGCGCGAGAGAAAGTTTCGGGTTCAAGAAGACGTGTATGATAGAATTCACGGTTACAAACGCAATATGACGCGTTGGTTATCTAGGTGGGATCCACACGACCGTGATGTAGTCGATCCTGAACGTCCATGCACAGCAAGAACTTGGATCTTGACAATCTTAGGTTTGAACGGTGGTTTGAAGAAGAGCAGATGTTCAGTAGATGGAAGAGAGATTCGAGAGGAAGGTAAGCGTTGGAGAAACAAAATCGATGGACGTCTTGGATTTTTCACTGGGGTCCACTATGATGGACGGTGTGGACGGACAGAGACATCAGCGCCGTCCGCTGTTTACACAGCAGCAAGGAAGAAGAATTCGAATAGAATTCTTTTGCTTTTTTTTTTATTTAACATGCGTCGCACGTAATGTACATTTTATGCTCCTCTTTGCACGTGGGGTCTACTTGAAGTTGATCTATACCGTTTGCTCCATCTAATATGTAAATAACGCAAAATAAATCATTGACAAGAAAAATGAGGCAGATCCGAGTCACGGTGGCCCACTTATGACCCGATTTCTGATTAGGGCATTTGTAGGATGATCGGAGGGTTGAAATTTGACGTGTATGGTTAGATCGTGTCCTAAAACTAGTATATAGAATTTCATGTGAAAATGATTTTCAGAAATCATAAAACTTAAAAAAGGTGGTATAACTTAAGTTTAACTAATGACATTTTCGTAATTATCATAAATTTACGAGTTTTGTAAAATCTATCACTTCCATGTAGTTCTAGGGTTTATTCTAAGAAACTTTAATAAAGAGACCATATAGTAATTCCTTACGGATGATTTATTATTAATTTATCAATATTTCAACTTATTTAAATTATTAAATAATTAACTAAATTATAATTTAAATTATTCTAAAATCCTAGGGTGTTACAAACACACTCGAGCAGGTTCATAGGGCCAAGAAATCACTGGTCTAAGCATATGCCTTATGACGGACATGATGTACGGATCATATTTATGGATAGACATGTGTACAGGATGATGTACGGCGGTTTACATTGATCGCGTAATTCGAAATCGGAATGGACGGTTAAATCTTCCGGTCTAGCAACGATAGATCATTCTAACGATCAGTTTATTGATTTAGCTAAGTATACTGAGTTTTCAAAGGCTTTAAAAAGTGTTAGAATGCGTATAAAAGTATATACGTGTGTGTATGCGTGTGGACAACACAGCCTAGAATTTAAATTTTTCACGTGTGAACTTGCACTCGTGTACTTACTCGTGCGTCCAAATTTTCGGGGTATTACAGGTTAGGCGTTTATTTCCAGTGGGTATATGGCATGAAGCCTCATGCCTATTTCTTTCTGGACCGAGCGCCTCTTATCAGGTTCATGAAGGCTAAGATGGTGCTTAAGACACCAGAATGGGTTTCTTCAAGGATCTGTAGTGAGAATGAAGTTGACTTCTACCATTTTCCTGCTTTCATTGCTGATGAAGATATCGAAGTCGTCAATGATGAGGATTCGATTGACTCTTCTGACAGAGAATTCCTGATATCGATCTGGACCGCCTCTCTCCCGTTTCGCGAAGGCATGGAGTTCTGGCTCGAGCCTCATTACCCGAGTAGGTTCGCTAGATAGTTCGGCTACGATCAGGGTGTTCCGTCGACTCTTCCGAGCGTGACGAGGATAGAACGAGCATATGGCACGGGTCCTGTCCATTGGGAGTGGATGTGGGACCAACTTTTGCTGACGCGAACTGGTGCGAGGTTCGTGTTGCCTGGCAGTAGTCGACGTCCTGCGACTTCTTATGGTTGGATGAGATGGTGGGGGCATCAGTATGCGCGCATCCGGGATGCCAAACCTGTCGATTTCCCTCTCTATCTCTCTCTTCCAAGGTTGAATGATGTTCCTGAGGACGGTCTTGGTTATCTTTGTGAGCAGCGTGAGGCCGTCGGAGTTCATGGTACCAGCCATCTGACTTCCTTGAACGTGTCGATCACTCGTAGGAAAGAAGATGGAGCGTTAGACGGATGATATTTCTTCGGGGTCCCTATACAGAGGCGTCAGCAAGAGGTCGGATCTTCGCGTCCTCCAGCAGAGACTACTCCTCCATCTGTCGAAGAGGGTGAGCATACGGAAGGCATGGCAGGAGTTAGACCTTCTGATGATTTTGTTGACGATCTTCCACCGGGCCGCGCGAGAGATCAGTTGAGAGTCATGATAAAACTCACACCAAGAGTTCGCCCGTCAGCACTTGAGAAAAACTTAAGAATGACAGAAATGTTACATATCAAGAAGTGGGGGAGTTTGGATCTGTCGTTGCAGATCAATCTTCCGGAAGTAGTGGCAGGTGCGACTGTTGCCGATAGCCATGAAGAAGGTGAGCTTCGGTCTGGTGCTACAGAGGAGATTGCAGATGAAGAAGATATAATCATCGATAATCATGACGGAGGTGAGTCCGAGCCTGCAGATGTCGAGGGGGACAATGTCGAAGGCAGTTCTGAAGCCGGTGATGATCAGGGAGTGGCGTGCCTCGCTGGTTCGGGGTCACAGCTCGAAGATGGGCCTGTAAATTATTCTGGTGATGACTGGGGAGCGGATCGTGCCAATGATCACAGCAATGATGATTCCCTCACGAATTATTATGATAACGATGCCGGAGTCAGGGGTGTAGGTGATCTTGACGATGTTGCCATAGCAGCGATCGAAGCACAACTCTATGACAACGTCAGGGTCCAGCCTTCTCCTGAGCCTTTAGTCTTCGTTTCTCAGGCTATTGCGGCACCGACTACGAGGTTATCAATGGATGTTCCTCCTTGTTTGCCCGTTCGTGCTGATAATGCCGAGGAATCTGTTCCTGGGCTTGGGATACGTGAGGGGAATGTCGATCCTTCTTCAGTCCTTCCATCAGGCTATTCATTACACGTAGACTGTCCTGTTGAGTTGGAGGTTGTGGATACGTCACGCTCTGCTACGGTCGAAGTTGGACCCGACATTTCGCGAGCACAAGGTAAGAAATGTGATTGTGGTTTTGCTTTGTACTTTTCTTCTTTGGTTCCTGCATAATCATACTAACCATATTTTATTATTATTATCTTATTTCTACAGACCTTATTGAGTCAATACCTGCCCCTGTGACTTCCGTCGCATCGTCTCCGGTTGTGACTATTGAACTGTCGGGTGAAGCTTTGGAAACAATTGTTGATTTTGGACACGCATCGCGGGACATTCGGAGCCTGCTGTTGATCTTCCTACCGTTCCTAGTATGACTCCTTCGCACTTTACATTAGATTATTACTTGTAGTTTCTGCTTCCATTTTTGCTGACACATCATTTGTTTGTCTTGCATTCTTTCTTGCAGCTACCGTCGATTCTGACGTCGCCATTGCTATGATGCCGGACATTCCTGCATTTGAACATTTGGATTGTTTTGGTCAGAGCTTGCTGAAAGGCCTGCTGTTTAGCATTGTGAAGGCGTTGGCCGATCTACAAGAATGGCATATGCTAAGCGCTGGCGTGAAAGCGCTGGAAGCTTGTGTCGGAGTAGTTGGGTCTGATGCGCTTGTGGTTGTCAATCACATCTCTGCGTTCGAAAGCTCCCTCGCAGACGTAGTGGCTGTTGACACGTCGAGCCCGATCCTGCTATCGAGGAGAAGTGGAGAATTGTAGAGTCTTTGGGACCTGCAGTGGAACGCCACGCGTATTCTACGGCGAACGCACGAGAATCCCTACAAAATAATAAGGTACAATATGAAGGGTGCTTGGGCCGTATAGTTGAAATCGACGCTGAGATTGAGCGTTTGCAAGCGGAGAAGACCGCCGTGAGCTTCGAAGCTGCCCGTCTTGAGTCAGTAGTTGCTCAAGGTCAGATAGCGGTCACGCGGCTCGAGAGAGAGGGCGAAGAAGCGCCCAAGCAGTTGGAAGATTTGACTGCTGAACTTCAACATGTTCCTGATCCTACAGAGGTGTTATCTGCAGCAAAGTCAGCGATGGAAATTGCCAAGGTGGCCATGATCAGGCTGATATCGGGATGTTTGGAGAAGCTTTAATCTTTCGCTCCCGAAGCTCTCCTTCTTGATTTCAAATGTATAGAAATGATCGTAGGATCTTACCTTTAGAAAATTTTGTAGTTGGTGTACGAGATACTTACCTTTTGACCATTCATGTATACGGCGTCGAAAAGATGTCAACCAAACTTTTGTTAAATGAAATGACAATAGCAATTACTTTTCTATCATGTTATGTTTGTGTGATGTGTGTTAGAATGGTCTACAATAATAACAATAATAATCGCAGTTCTAATAAGTGATGAATGTAGAATGAAATAAAAAGAGGAATAATTCCCTTTGTCGTCGATTTTGGGAGTGTCCAGGGTTTCTAAACTCGGGATACGCTCGTGTCGTAGACGAATGGTCCTTCTTGGTTATTTTTCTATAGCAAGGGCAAGGAAGACCTGCAAGAATACGGAGTAACTGATTAGCTTTTGTAACTAAGGCTTATCTACTGTATTCTACTCCATTTCATTCTCCATTTCTATCCTTACTTATTACATTCCCTCTCTTGGGGAGTTTACATTTCTCCTATTTATGCAAAGGAAAGTAACAGGTGGACTGTTAGGGGTAATATTTCTTCAGAAACCGGCCATTAATTGCAAAACCAGCTCCGCCACCGTCAAAATTCACGAAACGGTAGGCCCCGTTGGAGTAAACTTCTTCTATGATGCATATGGGTCCCACTTAGGGTCGAACTTGCTCTTTGTAGTGTGCGCGGCTGTCGGTCACTTCATTACGAGTACCAAGTCACCCTTCTTGAAGGATCTACCCCTGACTTGCTTGTCATACGCTATTGAGATATGCTTCTGGTACATCTCTAGCTGTTGTTGTGCCGCGAGCCTCTTCTCATCCAAGGCATCGAGCTCGACCATCCTAAGCTCAACATTATGTTCATCTGTCAAGGAGTTCCGAAGTGCTACTCGCAGGGACTCGACCTGAACTTCCATCGGGATGATGGCCTCCGTGCCGTATACTAGTGAATAGGGAGTAGCCCGCGTTGCTGTGCGGTGCGTAGTACGATATGCCCAAAGTGCTTCGGGCAACCGTTTGTACCAATCTTTCTTATTCTCTGCCACCGTTTTCTTCAAAATCTTCACGATGGTTTTGTTGAATGCCTCAGCAAGCCCGTTTGTAGGAAGATAATAGGGTGTTGAGTAACAATGCTTGATCTTGAACTTGGCACACAGCTTGTCGATCACAGCATTTTGGAAGGGCGTGCCATTATCCGTGACGATCCGATCGGGAATGCCATGTCGGTAGATGATGGCGTTCCGGATGAAACCCTCCACTTGTTTAGCTTTCACGTTCTTCGGGGCCACAGTCTCAGCCCACTTAGAGAAATAATCTGTTGCCGCCAGTATGTACTGGTGCCCTTGAGAGGAAGAGGGGCTAGTGGGGCCTATCACATCCATACCCCAGGCCGCAAAAGGCCAAGACATCACTGACTGATGCAATTCTTCTGGAAGCACGCGTATGATATCGGCATGTATTTGACACTGATGGCATTTTCTGATGTAGTCCATCGCGTCTTTCACCATGGTGGGCCAATAATAGCCCATGTGCCGCACTCGATGATGTAGGTTCCGTCCGCCTTGATGGGCACCACATTCTCCTCCGTGCGCCTCTCTCAGTGTGTCATGAACTTCTTCTTAGGCCAGGCATCTTGACAGCGTTCCATCGCTGGAGCGTCGATACAGTACTTCTTCTAAGAGGACGAACGAGCTGGCACGCCTTCTGACTTGAGTGCGCATTTGCGGATCCTCGGGTAAGAGCCCATACTTCAAGTAATCAGAGAATGGTCTTCTCCAATCTTCCTCTTCCGTGATCTCAAAGCAATATACAGGACTTGCACTCGTGACATTCTCGGCCGCTGTGAGGGATGGTAATATTCTCCTTTCTTCTATGGTGACTTGAAGTGGGCTGCCCCCTGGGTGCGTGAGAGCCGCGGCCAGGTTAGCCAATGCATCACTTGAGAATTTTCAGCTCTTGGGACGTGCGACACTGTACTGTCCCGGAAATGATCGAATAGGGCTCGGGCCTGATGGCAAAGAGATGACAGCTCCGGCTTGCGGACTTCATATTCTGTCATAAGCTATCCCACAACTAACCGAGAATCACCGTATACCTGTAGTGATCGGATTCGCATGTCTCGTGCCAACTGTAACCCAATGATGAGCACCTGATACTCTGCCTCGTTGTTTGTGCACGACGACACTATTGTGAATGAGTAAGGCAATAAGTCGCCTTGAGGACTGATGAAGATCACACCGGCCCCTGATCCTGCAGCTCTGGAGGCCCCGTCAAAATACATCCGCCACTGCTTCGTGACCCTTACAATCATGGCCTGGTCGTCAGGCAGATCACATTCCATTTCCAAGTCATCTGGTATCGGGTGGGCCGCTAGAAAATCTGCTATTGCCTTCCCTTTAACAACTCGAGACGGCAGATACGTGATGTCGAACTCGGATAGCAGTAGGGCCCATTTGGCTAATCGCCCGGACAAAATAGGTCGGTTCATCAGGAATTTGATAGGATCTGCTCTGGAGATCAATGTAATCTGGTATGACAGATAGTAATGCCTCAACTTCTTCACAGCGAATATCAAGGCCAGGCATATCTTCTCAATCGGTGAGTAATTAAACTCAGCGTCAACGAGCGTGCGGCTCAAATAATACAGAGCATTCTCTTTTGCTTCTTCATTCTTCTGGGCGAGCAGTGCCCCTAGTGAGTTTTCTCCCACTGCTACATATAGTATCAGAGGCTTTCCCTCGATTGGCACTGTGAGAACTGGAGCTTTCCCAAGTAACTCTTTGAGGGAATCGAAGGCTTTCTGGCACGCTTCGTCCCATTCGAAGCGGATGTCTTTCTTGTTCAGCCGAGAGAAAGGCTGGCAGCAACCTGACAAGTTCGAGATGAACCGCCGCAAGTAAGTGACTCTCCCTTGGAAGCTCTTCAGCTCTTTCAAATTCTTTGGAGGAGGCATTTCTCGGATCGCCTTGATCTTCGCGGGGTCAATTTCGATTCCCCGATGCCTGATCACAAAGCTGATGAATTTTTCGGAGGACACCCCAAAGGCGCACTTCAACGGGTTCATGCGGAGGCTCTTCTTCCTCAACCTCTGAAATACTAGCTTTAAATGTTCGTGATGCTGTTGATGTCCATCGGACCTCATTACCAGGTCATCGACGTAGCATTCCACATGCTTATGCATCATGTCTTGGAAGATTACCTGCATCGCTCTCTGATACGTGGCGCCCTCATTTTTCAGCCCAAACGGCATCACCTGATAACAGAATATCCCGAGAGACGTGCGGAAGGCAGTGGACTCTTCGTCTTCTGGAGCCATTCAGATCTGATTATACCCTGAGTAGTCGTTCATAAAGGACATCATTGTATATGCTGATGTGCTATCGATTAGAAGCTCCGGGATGGGTAGAGGAAAGTCATCTTTGGGACAAGCCTCATTCAGGTTGCGGAAATCAACACACACCCGGATCTGGCCGCTCTTCTTCTTTACAGGTACTATGTTTGAGATCCATTTGGGATACTGAACTTCCCTGATAAACCCGGCCTGAAGCAGCTTCTTCACCTCTTCTTCTATCTTTGGGACGATGTCAGGATGGAAGCGCCTCTGTGGCTGTTTGACTGACCTCTTCTCCTTCGCAATATTCAACCTATGCATCGCGATTGCCGGGTTCAGTCCTGGCATTTCAGAATAGGTCCATGCAAACACGTCTCTGTTCTCTTTCAGGAGTTAAATGTAGCTCTCCCTCTCTTCTTCTGGAATGTTCTTACTGATATAAGTATTCCTCGGATCTTCGGTGGTCCCCAGATTGACTTCTTGTAGCTCATCTATCGTGGGCTGACCCCCATCTTCGATCTGCTCTGGTGCGGCACTCGGCTGTATGACTTCATTCGGTCCAGCGGGCCTCACCTCTTCCACGGGACTAATTGTCACCATGTTAATATGCCTGATCTCACATCCTGCCCCCAGGGCTTCTTTTCCTCTGTATACCTTCGTCTTTACTTCGAAGGGTGCTAGCATGCCTTTCCGAGCTGGCGGTTCTAAACAAATGAACCCCATGTTTCTCATGATGTTCTTACTGGCCTTGTTATATCTTTCTTCTTCAATGGGCGGTGTCTCTACCGGCATTCTCTTCGCGTTCTTTTCGATCTGCAATGGGTTGCAGAGTCCAGCCTGAAACCTTATCTCATGACTGGCTCCCATTGTCGGCGGCACGCAGAACTGGCTCGGAGCTTTAGGGAAGGGACGAATCCTCTCGACCTTTGGCACCGGCATATTGAAGCTGGATTGTAACACGCTCATCTGTTGGCTTGTCATCTGTTTCAACACTGACTGCCCTTCCTTCTGGAGGTGCTTCGGTATCAAATAAAACTTCTTCCTTTGCACCGGATTTCCTCCGTGAGCCCTTGTCACTTCAGCGACCACTCGCGGAGCTTCGTTCGATTGTCTTGGATTCTCGCCCTGGGGTTCTGCCCCCTGTGCCACCTCTATCGGTTTGTTGGCTTTTCTTGCAGTCTCGGCTCCATCGCTCTCCTAATAGTATTATGCATCTGCCAGGAAGGATTCAGTGACGGAGTACGGCCTCGGGTCTGCCGCCACTCTATACTGGACGCCATCCCTATTGTACTTGAAGCATTGGTGGTAGGTCGAGGGAATGATACCGTATTGATGAAGCCACGGTCGTCCCAACATGACATAGTATGTCATCATCGCATCGATTACCTGACAGGTGACTTTAGTACTCAATTCTTCTATCTCCAGTATGACAGTAATGGACCCTAGGACACGCTGGCCGTCCTGATTGAACCCTTGAATGACCATGATGCTTGGGCGAAGTGCTGTCTGTCTGAAACCCAACTGCTGCAATGTCTTCAGAGGCATAATATTCACAGCGGATCCGTCGTCTAGCATGCATCTTCGGACCTCTATGTCTCAGATGAGGCCTGTTACCATCAACGGGCGATTGTGGTCCGTCAGGCTGATCGTTCTGTCTTCTTCAGAGAATGTGATCATGGACAATCAATCGATCTGCATGACCTGTTCTGCGGGTCGATCCTCAGTTCCCGTTATCTTCATTTCTTCCATCTCTGACTCGATCTCTGCCATCATAACCTCACGGGCTTCTTGATCGAGCAATGCATTGAGCAACATTTTCCGATATTTCTTCGAAAGGCACTGGGCATCGTAGATGCTGAGTCAGGCCGGAACCTTCTTCAGATGAGACACCACATCATAAATCACCGGTGCCTTATCTCGAGCATGATCTCGTTGGTCAACTGCTGGCTTATTGACCGCTTCTGTCGGTTCTTTCTCTTGAGGTGTCCCTGATGGCTCACCTATGACCACATTCATTCTTCTAGGGTACGGTCGCCCCGAAAATTCTCTCTGTACGACCTGCTTTCCTGACCGCAGAGCCACTACATTGACTTCTTCTTTCTCTAGGACTTGATCCTTGTCACTGGCCCCTGGTTGAGCGACCACTGAGACCACGGCGCACTGAATGGGCTGTGCGCGTGGCTGTTCTTGTCCAACATTTCTTCTTCTCATTCTGTTCTTCATCTTCCTCTCTTGCTCCAAGAGTCTTCTTTTGTTCTCTAGCCTCTTCTTGATGCTCACAAGTGTCCATGGCTCTTCCAGTTCTGGGAATAGACTCGCTGTTGGAATTTGAATTGGCACAGGGAGGGCAGACACCACTGTCGCAGTGTTCCGACTCGCCTCTTCCGCCTTCATACTGATGGTGCCATCGTTAATCATCCGTTGAATCTTGCCTTTTAGGACAAAGCAGTCTTCAGTCTTGTGGCTGGTCACACGATGATGCCTGCAGTAGCTGGGATGATCGACCATCTTCGCTTCCTCCGGGCGCGTGCATTCTGGTAGTCTTATTAACCTCTCTTCGACCAGTTGTTCCATGATCGGAACTAAATCTTCCATGTCGAAGGTATAAGGTTCGTTTGCTCGATTACGCTCTTCTATCGTGAGATGTCACGGCCTCTGAAAACTCTTGCCTTTGTCTTGAGTCGTGGTTACTGGCCTGGCCTCAACTCTACGCTCGGTGTTTGGGCATTTTCTATCATTCGAACCCTTTCTTTTGTCGACATAGTTAAATGTTATCATCTTTTCGGCTTCTCTCCTAGGCTTCCTTACCTTGAACTGCGCTCTGAACACGGCTCCTTCTACCAGGTGGGCTTTCATAGCTAGGTCTCGGAACGTCGAGAAGTTGTGTTCAGATAGACCAAAGGAGATCATCGCATCCATGGCCTGCATGCACATCTTGACCTGCTCAGATTCGCTTGGCAGTTCCCGGCACTGTGTTGCTATAGTCCCCCACCTGTTGATGAACTTCTCGACCGACTCTCCCTGCCTTTGACGAATCAAGGCTAAATCTGTCAGCGAGATTTCTCGCTCAGTAGAGAAGAATTTGGAGATGAACAGGTCCTACATCTGCTCCCAGGATTTGACTGACCCTGCGGGCAATGACATGTACCACTGGAATGCCTTGCTCGTGAGCGTTGAGCTGAACAATCTGAGACAGTACTGGGGAATTGTGGACAGGTTGCCCATCATTGTCATGAACTGAGCCATGTGTTCCTCTGGCGACCCTCTGCCATCGAATCTAGGGAAGTCCGGACGCTTGAAATTGTTGGGAAATGGGAGGTCGTGGACCTCGGGTAAGTACGGCACCCGGAATACATATTTTCCTCTCTTCTCCTTTTCTCTTTCCTGACGCATCAGGTCCACAACTGTCTGAGATAGTTCTTCTCTCGTGGCTTGAGACGGCAATGGTGGCACGCGTCCGAACACAACGTTTCTCGGGCGAGCTTATGGTTCGACGGTAGCTGGTTCTCCTGCTGCCCCCTGGCATTCCTCCACAGACTGTCGAGTAGGTACGGCTGGGCTTCTGTTTGCCCCCTGGGCAACTAGAGCCAACAGTGCTTCTTTCATCTCTCTCATCTCTCTAGCCGTGTCCTCTTGGACCTGGATAATCTCATCTATCTGTTCTTGGATTGGAGGCAGCTCTGGGTATCGCTCACTCGCCTCTCCTTCGGTGACTTGCACCATCATTACTTGCGCTCGCTGCAGCCTTGTCTTGGTCACAGCAGCTTTAGTAGGGGTTGTCTTCATCATCGTCCCGGCCAATCGTTGGACAACGGATCTGTTTGATATCTTGGCTGACAGTGCTGTCTTTGGTATTGCTGGGAAGTCGATAGTGGCGAAGGAGAACTCTGGCCTGGCTGACACGGTAGTTCTGCTGGAGTCGCGGGCGTCACTCCTGCAGACTGGCTTCCACTGTCTCTCTGTTCTGCCTTGTACCCTTGCTGTCATCTCTGTCTCAGCTGAAATAACCTTCTGGTTCTCAGTCTTCTTGACGGTCTTGCGCTTCTACACAATCTGCCATCCGGCTTCAGAGGTTGCTGCCAAATGGGGGAAGTAGAATCTTCCAGACGCTAGGAAGATCATCGTAAATGCCATTTGTTTGGTTATCTCTCTGTCTTTCTCTTTCTGTCTTTCTCTCTCTCTCTCTATCTCTCTCTCTCTGCACAGTCATACATGCATTAGAATATTCCACGCACTTGGGAAAGAGAGGGGACGCGACCTTACCAATCGCGATACGGCTTGACAGTGGATAGACAAAAATATACAAGTGTGAACTACATGCATGCTATGCAAAGCTTCGAAATTCTTTTGCCTTAAAGATGAAGGGAAGAATGTTCCCGTTGAGAGTCGCCAGTTTGGCGCCCGTGAAGGCACCGAACATTTCTCCTCGCGGAAACCTTTCCCATGTACACATTAGTGTCTGCAAATGATTTATCGCAGAATGTCAATTTACTCAGAAACAACCAGAGATTCTAGTATTGAATGATCCCCAGTAGAGTCACCAGTTTGTTAGAACTTAGAAAAAAAGAGGATCAGAACTACTCGTCAGCAGTTCTTTTTTTTTCCTGTGTTTCTTTATTCTGGGGGGAATTCTAAGTATAGAGACATTCATAGACAATCATAAGCAATTAGAAAGTGTACACAAGAGAGAGATATCGCAAGGCGAATTTTATTCAGAGATTCTGAGATCTTTTACATTCCAGGCTGTGATACTGGTCACGAGCCTTTAATTACATCAACGGTTGATCACCCTTGATTGGAAGGCAAAAGACTAATCCGCCAGGGATTATGGTCTTGGGTTCATGGTCGTATAGACCTTTATTTTCTTATTATGGACTGAACCACATTTATTAGACACGCCGGATGTCTATGTCCCATTTTCTTTCGGATTGTCTGGGTTGAGAGACTGTCAGGATTCGAGTGGTGCAACTCGGGGCCCGCGCCTGTTACTGTGAACAGGTGACCGCTGCACGATCCTCGAATGTTGGTCGATGTTAGAACTTAGAAAAAGGATCAAAACTGCTCGTCAGCAGTCCTCCTTTTTTTTTCGTGTTTCTTTTATTCTGGAGGAATTCTGAGTATAGAGACATTCATAGACAATCATAAGCAATCACAAAGTGTACATAAGAGAGAGATATCGCAAGGCGAATTTTATTCCAGAGATTCTGAGATCTTTTACATTCCAAGCAGTGATACTGGTCATGAGCCTTTAATTACATCAATCGTTGATCACCCTTGATTGGAAGGCAAAGACTAATCCGCCGGGGATTATGGTCTTGAGTTCATGGTCGTTTAGACCTTTATTTTCTTGTTATGGACTGAACCACATTTATTAGACACGCCGGATGTCTATGTCCCATTTTCTTTCGGATTGTCCAGGTTGAGAGACTATCAGGATTCGAGTGGTGCAACTCTGGGCCCGCGCCTGTTACTGTGAACAGGTGATTGCGAGAATACATGATCCTCGAATGTTGGTCGGCATAACCCAAGGCCCGCGCCCGTATTTTTATGACGGGTGACCTTAGGAGAGCACTCCGCAACGTTCCCGAATAAGGTTTTTAATCGAGTGGTGCAACTCTGGGCCCGCGCCTGTTACTGTGAACAGGTGACCGCTGGAATACACGAACATCGAAATGTTGGTCGGCATAACCTAAAGCCCGTGTCCGTATTTTTATGACGGGTGACCTTAGGAGAGCACTCCGCAACTGCCTCATCAGCTCAACCGATGGACTCGTTGTCGATGAGTAGGGCATCGACTGTCTTTTTCATAGTGGCAATCCATAGCAGGATGTTTCAAGATTAGTTTGAACTCTTTGTCTGTGGTTTCTCGTGGTAACCATAACCCCTTAGGTTTAGCCTTGGACCTTTATCTGGGATGAATAGAGCTTTGTACAGTAAAGTAAATGTATTTCTTCTAGAGTCGGGAGACTTATCTTCGAGAACAGTCTTTCTTCTGAGTATTTTCAATGATCTATTTGGGATCAGATAGGCTTTGTCGAGCCAAGATCTTTTGAGGATCCAAATTCAATGGGCTGGATCGGCTATTTTCGATGCCTGCAAGTGGCTAAGTATAGGGTCTGATGGACTCCTGTTAATGCCAATTTCTTATGAATGATGGGGATCTGTGCCCCGTAAATGCTTAACTCGATTGTTGGATAGCCTGAGTACTTTAGCTTTGCCTCGGCGTCTTTGAGATCGCAGTTGATTTCATCTGACATCAGTCAATTTTCAAGCCAATAGGGCATTTCCCAAGGCTGAAAATGACTAAATAGTGGTCTTGCTTATGGTCTGATTAGGGAAATCGGTGAGTATTATCGATAACCGTCTTTGAACAGGGGTGGATTACGTCCATGAAGATCGCGGTGTGATCGCTTTTCTATTTACTTAGCAGAAGTCAATTTTTGGGCCAACAGGGCATTCCCACGGCTGGAAATGACTAAGTAGTGGACCTGTTTGCGGTCTAATCAGGAAAATCGGTGAATATTATCGATGACCATCTTAGAATAGGGGTGGATTATGTCCACGAAGATCGCGGTGCGATCGCGTTTCGATTTGCTTAGCAGAAGTCGATTTTTCGGGCCAACAGGGCACTTCCCAGGGCTGAAAAATGACTAAGTAGCGGGCCTGCCGACAGCTTGATTAGGGTATTCGAGGATCCTGAGATCGGATAACCTTGTCATGGTGCATGATTATAGTGTATCATGTCATGTAGAAGAAACGTTTTCCTCTCGGGCTCGGTCCAATTCCGCCCGATTCTTCTCGTTTTAGGCCGTTTTCGGCTCTTCGGAGGGATTTTCGGAGCTGCCAAATTGGCCAAGTGTTGGTCATTTTGGACCAAAACACTGATTTGGACCTACTTATCATTGACCGTTAGAGAATCTGATCTGGTGGATGGATAGAACTCATCGAGACGCATCTAGGAGAGGCGATTTCATCAAAATCCGATCCCGGACGAAGGCGGGCCGCACAACGGAAGGTCCACCCCTCCAACCAGCGTCCAGGCGCATGGAGGGGTGTGTACAGGTGAATGTGACCATTTTCTACAAGGTGTAAGGCTTATGTCATCATCTCTAAGGCGCAATGTCGTCATTTCTCAGGCGCATTGTCATCATTTTTCATGAAAAATGGATGAAGGGGAGGTGTTCCGGGCGCATGTGGCAGTACACATGCGCTTGGACCCAAGGACTGGGCACATGTCTCTCCCAGACTTGGAGAAAATTTGGGATTTTCCAGCAGAACAGCCGGTGCATGTGGAGGATAAGCCGGCACATGTGCCCAACACTTAGAAAAATTTCAGGATTTCTTCCTGAACTTGGGATTTCGGCGAGGAAATCCCTTTCCGGCGAGGGTTTCCGGCGAGGGAATCCACTCCGGCCAAGGCATCCGGCGAGGGGAAAAAGAGCAAGCGCATGTGGTGCTTACATCGCTCTGAGGTCGCGGGGGATGATCTCGTGTTGATGAAATGAGGTGACTTCACTATTTATAGGAGGGTAATCGGGTCGGGTCCGGTCCGACGGGTATTTTTCCGGCGCATGTGGTAGAAAATAGTGTCAAGCGCATGTGGCAGAAAGCAGCCAAGCGCATGTGGTGGATCTGGGCGCATGTCCTTTACCGGCGCATTTCCCAGCGCTTTTTGGAAAAGTGTTTAATTCACTCCCTTTCACTAATAAAGTGCAAGCGCATGTGGTTGGAGGCCAGGCGCATGTCCTTTGCCAGTGCTTTCCCACTACTTTAGCCAGATTTTCAGGATTCTAGTACTTAGAAAATTTCAGGGATTCCAGCTCCGACGGGGGACCTCCAAGGGACAAGCTACCTTTTCTAAACATACACTCACTATCCACCAAGCCACCTCTAGGCTATGGATTGATCTCCTGAATGAACGGGATGGGTGTGGAAGGTCTAGATGTTGCCAATTTTGGTACTTCCTTCCTAATTTGGAGCCTCCGGGTTGGCTTGTTGTATAGGACCGTTGTGCCGGGGAGCGCCGCGCATGGAAATACGCATTGTAATGACTTCAAACTTGCTATTTAAGGGGTTTTAGGGCACTCCGGATCATTTGGCGGTGAAGCGCATATCCAGTTTCGCTCTGAAATGGTAGCTGTAGGCTTATGGACCCATTTAGTCAGCTCCGAGCAGGGACGAAACGCATTTCGAGGTGCGTAAGTAAATATATGCACCGGATGACTTCAAAACTTGCAGGTTAGGGGTTTTAGGACATTTCGGATCATTTGGCGGTAAAGCGCATGTCCATTTTCGCTCCGAAATGCTGTTTACGAATTTTGGTTGCTACCAAGCGATTAAGGTTGTGCTGGCGTTTGCAGGGCTTTCACGACCTCAAAACTGATCCAAATTATTGTCAATAGACCACGGGAAATTGTTTTACAATGGGTGCAAATTTGAGCCCCAACATGGAGTCATCATCACCTTCTCATACAAGAGTACATGTGACTTCGTCTATACCATTACTTAGAAGAGTACATGGGTCTACATCCTCATCTTCACCTACAAGAGGACATGTGTATATCATCACCGTTACATACAACAGGACATTTGCCTTTATCACCCGAGCCGCTTCAAACATCAAACTTCATGGATGTTGAATTTAATGTGCCTTTAGAAGATGAAGCATTTGTCAATGCGGATCTGTCAAAATATAATGGATCGCTGAATGAGTCGAATGAGATAGCTGTTGGTTAAATGTTTAAGGACAAGAGATGGTGCCAGTATGTGTTGAGCCAATTTGTCATGAAAAATCACTTCCAATATCGGGTCCTGTACTCATCAACGAAGAGATATACTGTGGTGTGTGTCAAAGATAATTGTCAATGGAGGGTCCATGCATCTAGGGTAAATGATGCCGGAATATTTAAGATTCAAACTTACAGTCCAAACACACATGTGGAATGTCATGGATGCAAGTGATCATCGGCAAGCAAGTAGTAAGTTAGCCAGTGATTTGGTTATTAGTCGTATTGAACAATGCATAGGATTAAGCTCGAAAGACATTGTATTGGCTATGCATGAGAAATATCATATTCTTATAAGCTACAAGAAGGCATGGCGGGCCAAGGAGATCACAATCAAGTGCGTAATGGGATCTTACGAAGACTCTTACAATGAACTTCCGGCCTATTTGCATGAGCTGCTGAGGGCCAACCTAGGAACAGTGACTGTCGTGCTTGTTAACTCATAGACAAGTAGGTTCGAGAGATGTTTGTTGCTTTCGGATAGTGCGTCAGAATTTTCCAAACTTATCTGCGAATGGTGTTGGCATTCAATGCGACTCACCTAAAAGGTAAATACAATGGTGTTCTATTTGTTGCTACAACCCTGGATGGTAATAATCAAATTGTACCAATAGCATTTGGTGTCGGGGAATCAGAGAACAATAATAGTTGGAAATGGTTCCTTGATAACCTCAATTTACGTTAGGGTATCTTTCAAGACTTGTGATATTATCAGACCGACATAAAGGTTTAATGAAAGAAGTCCCCGAAGTCTTCCAATACGCAACACATGGCTACTATGCCTATCATATCTACAGAAACTTGGTTGACACATTTAAAGACAACTCGTTGAAAATATTATATTGGCAAGCTGTAAAGACGTGCAGAAAGACTGAATTTGAAAAGATAATGCACAATATTAAAATGGCAAGCCCTCCAGTATTTGCATGGTTGACAGAAATAGGCTACGAAAGATGGGCATCTTCACATTTTCTAGGAAAAAGATTTGATTTTGTGACTACGAACATATCGGAGTGTGTTAATGCTTTGTTCAAGGAAGCAAGAGTACCCTGTTACTAGACTGATAGAGACGGTCAGATTAAAGATCCAAGAAATGTTCTACAAGAGAAGTAAACGTGCATCAACATTTAGTGGACCGTTGACGAAATGAGCAGCAAAAGAAATAACGAAACTTATACCGATGGCACGCGATGTCCACTGTCATGCAATCTCTCACGACGAATATTATACTATAAGGATTACAAACACACTTAAGCTTAGCGAACTTTCATGTACATGTCGCGAGTTTGACATCAAAGCGCTGCCTTGTATGCATGTTCTTTCGGCATGTATAAAGTATAATTTTCCTCATCATAACTATTGTTCTCCATTTTATACAATTGAAAATTACCGAATGTGCTACAGCCAACCACTTTACCCAGTTCGTGATAAGAGTTAGTGGGAATTATCAGACCAATTCAAGGAGTTTTGTGCGAAAATTAAACCTCTGGAAGTAAGGAGGTCAACTGGAAGACCGAAGAAGATGAGAATTCTTTCACGAGGAGAGGAACGGAAAACAGTCAAGTATGGCAGGTTTAAATAAACAGGTCACCGACGTAGATGTAAGTTTCCAATACCTGAGGAATAATGTATCTTTATCTTCATTTACGAGTAATGATGATTGATGGTTCATGGTTGTAAACATTAATGATTTAGCTATATATATATATATAATTAATGATGATTAATTGTTGTATTTTCAACGTGATCACGTTGAATGTATACTGTGCACAGTGGATTTCAACGTGATCGCGTTCAATGTATACTGTGCTCGTTGAAATTGAAGACGATCGCATTGAATTTCCACTGACCTTGTTGAAATTTCTCTGTGTTCGTTGAAATTCCACTATGCTTGTTGAAATTCTACTATACACGTTGAATTTCAACGACTTCGCGTTTAAATTCGTTGAATTTCTAAAAGAGAGCTCGTTGAAATTCCACTGTGCTCGTTGAATTTCAACGAGATCACGGTGAATTCCACTGTGTTCGGTGAAATTACACTGTGCTCGTTGAATTTCAACGAGATCGCAGTGAATTACATTGTGCTGGTTGAATTTCTAAGCAAGATCACGTTGAATTTACACCGTGCTCATTGAATTACACTGTGCTCGTTGAATTTCAACAAGATCGCGTTGAATTTACACTATGCTCGTTGAATTTTAACGAGATCGCGTTGTTTAAAAGACTATCTAATGCATGTTTTGTGATTTTAGGAATGAGATAGAGACTTCACCTATTTGAAGGCTAAAAGAATGCATTTGGAAGTCATTTTGATGATGACTAAAGGTGGGCCAAGGAAGAAAGAAGAAGCAAGTAAAGAAGAGAAAGGGAAGAAGTGAAAAATCACCATTTTCAATGGGTTAGACCGGTCAATACTGGTCAGCCAAGAGCTTGACTAGTCAAGACTGGTCGGCCCCCCCATCCCACAACACTCTAGCAATTGCTGGAGCTTGCTGGACCTTCAGAACCGATCCGACCAGTCAAGACCGGTCGTGATAGGTTGTTATAGTGCCATGACCAGTCAAGATCGGTCAGCCATGTGTAAAAATCAGGATTTTTCAGATTTCTAGCAACTTGTGTTACAAGCTCCGAATTTTCATGCGCTGCATAAGTGATACGCAAATTTTGAAAGTTTCTGAGTTGGTGGAGCTTCATTATTATAAAAAAGATACCTAGGGTTCATTCCTAAGGCATCATAAAGGCTTGAGAACTTGTGTGAGGTGAAGAGGATCGTCATGGAGCATTTACAACTCCTTTAATTCCTATTTTTATGCTTTTTAGTAGTTTTCCATTACTTTTTAGTTGAAGCATGATGATGCTCGGCTAGAACCTCTTAGCTAAGGCTAAGAGATGAAGTTTGTAGCTAGTTCTCATATAGAATTTGTTTGATTCAAGTACTTTACTTAAAAGTTTGAATAAAGTTGGTATTTTTGGATGTTTTGAGAGTTCATGTGCTTCAGACATGAATTCCTTGCAATTCTCTGAGATGGCCATGTTTGGATTGATTAGATTCGAATTCTAGTAACCCTAGAGCATGCCATAGTCTGTTGGCATGGCTGTTACCTCGAAGGCTATATGTTTGAATTCTATGTGCTTCATTAGAACTAGAATCTTATTTTCTGACTTAAGTGGGATTGTTTGTGTTTGAATGCTTAATCTTCCAATTAGATGAGAGATAAAATTTTGAATCTAGTTGTGTTTATGCTTGGATGAATGAATTCACATGAGACTACTACATGTGGATCCTTGAGGCTTTAGTTTTTAATTATTATCAGATTTTTTTTAAAAGTTATTGTTTTACTTAGTTTTTAAAATTGAATTCTAAAATTGCTGAAATTGAAGCTACTAGAATGGTTTGAATTGGTTTACCCTAATTCCCTGTGGATTGACTTTAGTCTTACCGAGTTATTACTACATCGCAAGCCTTGCACTTGAGGCGAGCGAACATAGACGGGGACTGCGGGATAATCATTTCGGACCATGCACTTGAGCCCCTCAATCAGTGGATGTGTGACGTTGTTGGGATGAGACTCTAGATGTGTGACATCAGCACCCCTGCTTCGACCTTTGACTAGTCTAGGAAGACCATGCAATGCCTTCGGCAATGGAATGCTTTAATCCATGGTTATAACCCCACTCTTGAATCAAAGGTCGCCGCATGACTAGATGATAGACATTACGTGCTTGGTGCGACATTGAGTTTCACAACAAGGGCTGCTTCCCCACTTGACCGGTGGGCGACTCTTATCGTAACTTGGATCTGATTGTTTCATCGCTCGCCGCTCTTTTTACGTGGTTGAGGCCAACAGAAGCATCGAACACTCGCCTTCAACATCGGGCGCACCCCTTGGTGATGGTGATGTCAAGTGGATCAATGGGGATAGGTGAAATGCACCGGCTGGGCAAGTCGCTTCGACGCATGTGCCTAGCGAGCAAGTCCATTCAACTTTAACCGCAGAGTCGGGCGTATGGGTTCAACCTAGATGCACGCCTGGGTGTCTGCGAGGGTTTAAGTCCCGCATGTGCCAATGGACTGATTCTCGTATCGGGCGCATGGAGCATGCTGTACCTGTGGATGGGGGGTCTAGTCCTGCTTTCGAAGAATTCCTTACCTCGTCTTAGCAAGTGCCAGGGGGAGGGATTTCTCTCTCTCTCTCTCTCTACCATTACCATTGCCTCTAATGAAAGGGGAATGGGTTATTTATAAGAGAGTTTGGCCATGGTCGGCGCATGCCACAGGAGTCCAGCGCATGTCCTGCGCCGCCATCTGCAGGTCTATCTCGTGCATCAGGGGAGACGGTGGG